>LPNX010523691.1:391780-420355 GCA_001517045.1 Pseudotsuga menziesii
TATTCTTGCGGGGGAGTTGGTGCTTCATATGGAAATTCCAAAGGTTGATCCAGAATAGGGATCCCCCCTTCAAGGTTTGGAATTTCATATTCATTTTCAGAATATTTCTTTGGGTGAGGATATTTTTCCAAATGATCAAGCTGTCTCTCAATGGACTGGTCATTTTTATTAGTCTCAAGAAGAATGACATCTCTGGAAATAACAAACTTCTTGTTTACCTCATCATACAGACGGTATGCCTTGGAGTTTTCTTCGTACCCCAAGAAAATGCATTTTCTGCTTCGAGCACCAAGCTTGTTTCTTTGCTCCTTTGGAATCAAGGCATAACAGGTGGAACCAAAAACTCTGAGATGCCTGATTGAAGGGAGATGGCCAAACCACATTTCATGTGGAGTCTTGTTATCAAGAGCATTTGAGGGACTTCTGTTGCTCAAATAGGCTGCACATTTCACTGCATCACCCCAAAACATTAGTTTTACATTCTTAAAGAACATCATTGATCGTACCATATTCATTATGGTTCTGTTCATTCTTTCTGCTACACCATTTTGTTGAGGATTGTAGGGAACTGTAGTCTGATGTGCAATTCCATGTTGGTGAAGATAATCTTCAAAAGCATTTGAAGTGTATTATTTCCTATTGTCAGTACGAAGTGTACCAATTTTAGATTGTGCTTGTTTTTCTATCAATGCATGAAAGTCCTTGAATGCTTGAAATGCTTCTGATTTTGTCTTTAATGTGTAAATCCAGCACATTCTTGAGTAGTCATCAACAAAGGTCATAAAATACTTATTCCCATTGGCAGAAGGAGTTGGCATTGGGCCACACAAATCAGAATGCACTAATTCTAATTTCCTACTTGCTCTGAAATTAGATTCATGGAATGGCAGCTTACTGTGTTTCCCTAATATACATGCATCACATTTTCTCTTCTCTTTCGGAATGGTGGGAAAATCAAATACACCATTCTTTCTCAACAAATGAAGACTGTTATAATTCAAATGACCAAATCTTGCATGCCACAATAAACTTGATGACAAATTACCTTCTCCATGCTGAGAGAGGTAGGCATAGTTCTGAACCCTTGCAGATGAACCCTTTAGCTTCAGCAGCTTCCCATCTTCGTATCCAGTCATGATGACTTGGTTGTCAGAGGACTTTCTTATTTCTATGATTCCATCAAACATGTGGATGGAATGGCCTTGCTGTCAAATCTCCACCAAGGACAGCAGGCTTCTCTGCAACTCTGGAAGATAAAGAACATTCTTCAACAAGAAATCAGGGAATCCAGGCATCTTCAGTCGAATGGTGCCCATTCCATTTGGTTTAAGAATTGACTTATCTGCAAAGTAAACTATGGCATTTATTGTTTCATTAAGTTCTTCAAAACAGTCTTTTCTAAAAGTCATGTGTGATGTTGCACGAGTATCAAGTAGCTAACAATCTTTGTAAGATGAAAGTGAAGTCATTTCATTAATAAAAAGATTACAATGTGCAACAATACAATGAGCAGAATCTGAAGATTTACTAGCATCTTGGTTTTTATTGTCATCTTTCTTCTGGTTATGTCTGTCTTTGATGGAGTCCCACGAAGCCCAACACTGATTTTCTGTGTGCCCAATCTTTCCACAACGCTTGCACTTCAAATTTGATCTTTTACTGGAGTTGTTTCTGCCTCCTCTACCTCTGAAGTTTCTTCTTCCTCTACCTCTCTTGCTGCTTTCTCCTTTGGGATGATCATTGGATTGGTATTTGTCAGCAAGGGAAACACCAATAATAGATTCCAAAGAGTGCATCTCTAATATGGAAACTGTAACTTATAGAATGCTTATTAACAAAATATAGGATACAGGTTTGAGTTCTTGTTCCTTTACAAGTTACAAAATGGATTCTGCAGTTTATTACACAATTCTGCAACTAAAACAATAAGAGAAAAGAAGAAAGAGTAAAGGTGCAGGTCTAAGTCTCTGCCACCTTCCTCAATATTTACAACAATGCCAATGATAATCAGTCTTCAAAGCGGTCACAGCAAACACCAACAATCTTCTCCTATACTGGTCACAGTTTCGAGCTCAAAGCACAGCTTTAAATCGAAAGGAGAAAATACAATACTTCCATGTTATAACATTCATAGCAGCACTTCGTAGAATATAAAACTCTTCATGCAACAGTCACGGTTCCAATATAGCAATCACGAGGCTCTTCACTCAATGATAGACTTCACGCAAAAATATAGGGTTTATGAATCAATTGCAACATATAATATGAATCGCTTTTACCTCCACGCAAATGTATGAGTCACTCATCAACATTTGCAAATTCTTCCACTACTTTAATTCAGGTTTATAGCAGACACAGGCTCATCAAATACACAGCATAACATTCTTGGGCTCATACAGTAGCCATATCATACATATGAACAATATTTGCAACCACACTCCATGCATAGGAATTAGGTCAAAAAATTAGGGTTTATGCAGTCTCCAACAGTCACAAGTAATACAACACCAAAGGTTTACCTCCACGCTGTATTCTGAAGGCGTGAATCTTCACTAGCAGTATTCAGTCACTGGACTTCAAGGAAATCGCAAGAGCAATACTGTTCCATTCTTCAAGCAAATGAAAAGGCGTGATCCTTCAGCCTTCTATCATCATTCTTCAACAAATTTGCAACAACATAATAACATGATTCCTCATAGCTTCAGTCTGAGATATCCTCTTGGCTTGTCGCAACACTCATCCTTCCATAGCGGATGTCAAAACATGAAATCACATTTCACGACTTCACATAGAGGCAAGGGAAAAAGTGTTGATGGGATAGGAGTATCGCACGACCATCTCAATGCAGGCTTGAAGAATATTTCTGAAAGGAGTGGGAACACGATGGACTATGGGAAATAAAAGCAGCAGCAAAGCGGGAGCACAATATTTTCACGCAGTTTGGGAATAACATGAGCCTTCACAACTATACAATACCTCTTTCCCAACAATCTTCTTATCGATATTCAACGATTTTGCAGGAAAAGAATGTCTCTAAACTCATCACGACTCTAGTCTTCAACACATTCTCAGTTTTGAATACCGAGTTTGCAAGTCGCAAATCTTCAAAGAAGACTAATACAGTCTCAATTCTCGAAGATACAGAACCATGAGTTCAAACACAAGGAAGTCCCAACTATCAACATATAATATTACGACTGCAAAAACTTCAATCATTCATCCCCACAAAAGAATGGATAGATTCCTCATAACCCACAGAACTTACACAATTTTAATACAATCTTTGAATGAGATAGAATTAATTGGAGAAATTTCAAAACTCATGTGACTCACAGATGTGAAGAAGGTTGGCGTGAACACTCTCCACAATAGATATCGATGGCTCAGGAAATGGTCCTCAGTACGCTCAGCTCCAACGTTGGGTGATTATCGCACAAAATTCCTCAACATAGTTCTGGAATTGTAACGCATACAATGAATGCGCACAGGCTGGCAAAGAGAATGCATGCGACTGGCAGATGATGAGGCAGAATTGATTTTGAGTGCGTGCAGCAGAACTGGAGGAGAAACGTTCAATTCTAATCAGAGGGAAGACACATTAATGAGCCAGCAGTCTGGCAATGAACTGGCAAGCATACTGGCTGCCAGGACTGAAACTTAATAGCAGGAGTTATGGCAGGTGGTGCTCTGATACCACTGTTGGATAATAACTCCCGAATTCATCTTATTCTTTGGAAAAGGCCTTTATTTATACAATTCATATGTCAGTTGTGATTCAACTTCCAACCAACCTATTCATATTCCTACATGACTATTCACATTCAGAATATATTTAAAATATTTACATATTGTATAATCTCGACGGATTATATTCCAACAAGTCCATTCACTGGGAATGTTTCGAATTGGCCTTCAAGTTTTTGTAATTGAAAGGTACTTGGACCTATCTTCTCAGCAATAACAAAGGGACCTAGCCAAAGCTTCCGAAACTTAGTATGATCTCCTTTGTCTTCATGAACCTTATCCCATTTTAAAACTAAGTCTCCCATCTGAAATTCTCGATTGGAACTAAATGATTGGTCAAACCAAGACTTCACAGTTTGTTGGTGTTTTGTAAAGTGATGTTTTGACTTTTCTCTTTCTTCTTCAAGCTTTAGCAAAGAATTAATTCACTTTTCCATTGCTGGACACTCTTCATCTTGAACAGACTGAGCTAACTGCAATGAAGGTAAGAATAAATTTGGTGGTAAAATAGCTTCAGTTCCATATACTAAGAAGAAGGGTGAGTTACCTATTGCAGCCTTAGGAGTTACTCTGTCTGCCCAAAGGGCATTGACTAATTCTGTATGCCAATCTCGATGGTGAACTGAAATAGTTCTTTTGAGAATTTTCAATAAATTTTTGTTTGTTGATTCATCTAAACCATTTCCATGAGGATGGCAGTTAGCTGAATACCCGATTCTTATTCCCTTCTCTAAGGCAAATTGAGTTAACTCAACTGATGAAAAATATGAAGCATTATCAAAGACGAGGGAATCTAGAATACCAAATCTTGTTATAATAAAGAATTCTAAAAATAATATAACCTGATTGGTATTTACAACCCTTAATGGTGCAGTTTCTGCCCAGCGAGTAAAATAATCAGTTGCATTTATTATATATTTGTGTTGCTTAGACGAGGGAGGATTTATTGGTCCTACTATATCAATACTCCATTGCTGAAAGGGTCTTTCCATTGAAACAGATTGTAAAGGAAAAGCAGGTTTCTTAACCCTTCCCGCAGCAAGTTGACACTCCTAGCATTTTCTAACAAAAGCATAGGAATCTCGAAATAAGGTAGGCCAATAATATCCAGCCCTAAGAATTTTATGCGCAGTAGTTTCTCCACCAAAATGACCTCCTGCTGGTCCAGAATGTAACTCCTTCAGAATTACATCTGTTTCATCTTTGTCTAGACATCGAAGCAATACTCCGTCTGAATTTCTCTGAAAGAGGAAATTATCAATTAATAAATAAGGAGCAGATTTCAATCTAAGTGCTCTTTTCTTCTTTGGTTCTAGGTAATCAGGAGCGGTTCCGGTTTCCAAAAGTATTCTTATGTTTGTATACCAGGAATCCTGTGGTGGAGGATAAAAATAGATTTCTCTAGTAAGTAAAACTTCATCAATGACAGTTTCAGCTTTATCATCAGGTAAATGAGCAGCTTCAGCAGCTAGTTTACATAATCCTTGATCTTTGATTATCGTTGAAGGTTTAATTTCTAAGTCATACTCTTGAAGGGCTGTCATCCAAGGTGCTCTTTTCTCACCTAAGTCCTTTTGCACTAACAAGTTTCTGACTGAGGAATAAGGGACTATTATTTTCGTTTTAGATTTCAATAAATATGGACGAAAATGTTTAACAGCTTTAAACACAACAAAAGCTTGTTTATCAACTTCATGGTAATTAAGTTCAACACCTTTGAAATTTGAACTCATAAAGGAGATTGGTACTTCGTTATTTTGCTGATTTAATTAGGTTAAAACTGCTGCATATGAAATATCAGAAGCAAAAGTATAAAATATGAAATCTTTGTTGAAGTCTGGGCTTAGAAGGCTAGGAGCTTCTGAAATGGCTTCTAAAATTTTCTGAAATGATTCTTTTTCAGTTTGTCCCCAATTAAAAATAGCATCTTTCTTAATCATTTTCTGCAAAGGACGAATGATTTCGGAGAAACCGGGACTGAATCTCCTAACAAAATTTATTTTACCGAGAAATGATTGCATTGCTTTCTTGCTAGAAGGATAAGTTATTTTTGAAATGGCTTGGGTTCCTTCAGGATCAATCATGATTCCATGTTTTGAAACCACGCAACCTAGTAAAATACCTTCTGAAACAACAAATATTGTTTTTTAGGATTTAATGATATTCCAAATTTTCTACATCGTTCAAATACTTTTCTAAGATTATTAAGATGATCAGGTCGATGTTTAGAATATACAGTAACGTAATCCAAGTAGACAACTACTGAATGGTTAATTAATCCTCTAAAAGCAATATCCATTGCTCGCTGAAAAGTTGCCCCAGCATTGATTAACCCAAAGGGCATCTTGCGGTAAGCATATGTTCCCCATGGAGTTCTAAAGGTTAGTTTCAATTGATCATCTGGGGATACTAATATTTGATTGTATCCTGAGAAACCATCAAGGAGTGACAGTATCTCAGACCCATATAACTTTTGAAGTATTTGTTCCATGGGAGGAACTGGGTAATTATCCTTTTCAGAAGACTTATTCAGATTTCTAAAATCTACACATAACCTAATATCTCCATTTTTCTTCCGGACTCGAACTAGGTTGGCTACCCACTGTGTATGTTTGATGGGAAAAATAATCTTGGCAGCTAAAAATTTATTTAGCTCCTTCTTAATTGTCGGTTCTAGTGACGGGTGATATTTCCTTAGCTTTTGTTGAAAAGGTTTCGACTCCCGTTTAATTGGAATTATGTGTTGCATGACTTGTGTGTTAAAGGTTTTCAGGTCATCATATGTCCAAGCAAAGACATCCTTAAATTCCTTAAACAATTTTATAAATGTTGTTTTTTCTGCGGGGTTGCAATCTACTCCTAGATTTATAGTTTGAGGATTTAGTTCTGTTCCTAGATTTATGGTTTCATACCTCATTCGAGAGCTATTAGTTTTACAATTAGGGACAGATCTAAATTTATCGTGCAGATGAAATAAATTTTCTAATCTTAGTACTGAATTAGGGACTGGTTTTACCTTTCCAAAAGCTTTTTCAACTGAACAAAAATTATTTATCACCGAAAAATCCCGCAGATTTTCGTCATGAGTGACTTCATCTATGGTTGAATCTTTAAAGGTATCCTCACTCATCAGAAAATTCAGCACCTACACATCATTATCGAATACACGCTAGTTAAAAATATTATCCGGTATAGAGGGCCTAAAAATCAGTTCAACTGAAAATAAATCTGGTGTAAGATTTTCTGACGGAATTAACTTTGATGCTACATTTGCCAACAAATCTGCTTCTTGATTTTGACTTCTAGGAATAGAAATTATGTTAAATGCATCAAAATGTGAAATAAGGTTCCATACCTCTCGTTGATAACTCTGTAAATGTTCAGATAGGCAATGAATGGAGTTACGAACCTGTCTGACGATAATTTCGGAGTCACCATATGCAATTAATACTTTGATATCCAAATCAGTCGCCTTTTTCAAACCCTGTATTAAAGCTTCATATTCCACAGTATTGTTTGTACAATTAAATTCCATCCTACAAGCTATACATGTTTTATTTCCGTGAGGGTCTACCAACAGACAACCAGCTCCGTCTCCTTCTTTAGATTTCGCACCATCAAAATATAAAGTCCAAGTAGAACTATTAACAACTACTTTGCTTTCTATAATATTTACAATATTGAGATTATCTACATCATTAATAGTTTCCTTGAGTGAAGAGTTAGGAGAAATAGATGTCACATTTCTAATTTCTGATTGCTGTTTATTTTCAGAAAAGGCAGAATTTTTAGCTTTAAAATTACCAAATCCCAATTCATACATATAATTCCCCATAATGCAATCTGAAAATAAAATAGGTTCGCTAGGATCATGTAGTTCTATGACAGTATGTTTCATATATCTTTCTCTATTTATCTTTATTTGATTTGACTTTCTGTTCTTCGGTAACCATAATGTTGACCAGTCCGTGGCAAAGAATCCATCCAATTGTTGAGACCAATCTCTACTTAAAAATAGCCCATATGCATCAGGAATATCTGCAACAACAATATCTATAATTTGATAAACTAAAGGGTTACAAGCAATCCTAACTAAGACATCTTTCATTTCCCCCACAACCTTCACATTTGTCCTGTTTAATTGAGTTATTTGTGAATTTGATGGAACATATTTCCCATTCAACCTTTTGTATACTGATAAAGGCATCACATTGGAGGATGCCCCGAAGTCTACCATGAAATTATGAACATTCCTATTGAAAATCTCAAAGGTAAGTAAGAATGGAGGTGTGGTTGATTTAGAATTCTTACCTATTAGCGAGGCTTTGTCAGCCATTGCTTTTCCTTTGTCAGTTGCAGTTGAATCATTATTAGAACTGTTTGCAGCAACATTTTGTTTTGCATTAGGAATAATTGAACTCATAGCAGTATTTATAACATGGCTGTTAGGCATTGGGTAAATTTGAAGAAGATCGTACATACTGGTGTTTGCACATGTCTTCTTTAAATCCTCTATTATATCATATTGTAAATCTAATTTTGGAGCATTTTGAATGGGTTGGGTAATTTTGTTTGTTTGAGTCTGCTTCCCAGATTGAGTTTGTTTATTAGGCTGTGAATTATTGTTGTCATGAGCAGAACTTGACAAAGCTCTTGGAGTGTTTGAGAATGTTCTACTACGAGTATTATGGGCATGTTGTCCTGTAGGTGGGCTTTTACTCTCATATTCCTTTACAAGACTGTCCCAGAAATGACCGTTAACTTGTTGAGGTTCCTCTGATTCTTCCTCATTTTCTGATTCCTCTTCTTCATTTTCTGTTATTTCTTGATTATAAGGAGTCTCAAATAAAGATAAAACAACTCGAATTGTATTAAAAAATTCTTCATTTGTTGCTATGTCAGGTAGTGTATTTGTTTTATTAGTTGTATTCGGACTTTGTCTGAACTGATTTCTGAAATATCCCCTAGAAGAGGAAGCTTCAGAATTGGTTTTCTTTAATCCTACAACTTCATTGCTTAATGCACGAATAGCATTTTGCAACTGTTCTACATCAAATGCTTTATCTTTTTCTGAATTAAGTTTTTCAATCTTCCTACGAGGAAAGGTATCAGATTTCCCACTTCTATCTGGTTCATAGGACATAGAATCCTTCTCAACTTTAATGGATTCCTCAAAAGTCTCTACTAATGTTGTTTTTCTTGCTCTCTTAACAAACATCCCAAAATATTTTGGTAAGGCTGAAGTATAATTTTCAATAATTATATCCTCGGGTGGTTGAGAAGCAACTGGAATTTTATTTTTTAATGTTAGAAACCTCTGGTTAAAATCTTTAATTCTTTCTTTAGATTCCATTTTAATTCGAGATAATTCTAGGGCTAAAAGAGCAAGTGTTTTATCTTCCCCAAATTTATCTAAAAAGGATTTATTAAATTCACCCCAATTTGTGATTGATCCCTGTACTAACGAGAAGTACCAGGTAGAGGGTCTTCCTTCAAAAGTTAGAGGAAACAATCAACAAACGACATCTTCATACTGAACGTTCAAGGTTTGAACAACTAACATGAATTTGTCTACATTCACCTCTGTGGGTTCTTTGTCATCTGGGTTGAACTTAGGAAGAAGTTTATCTGAGTGTTTAGGAAAAGGATGTTGTATACCAGGGACAGCTTCAATAGCTGTTCTCAGCCAAGGGAGTTGTGGATTAGGTGGATTAGGTGGAGGATTGCATCCTTCTCCTACAGGTACATTTCCTTCCATTGGACTTCTTTCAGAACTTGAGGAACTCCCTGAATTGGATGATCTTGGACTATCGGGTGGTGATTCAGGAGGAGAAGGTGGCTGATCAAAACCGCCTTTTGCAGTTAGTCTTCTAGCAGTGTTTGTTTGAGTAGTTTGTCTCTGATGACTTCTAGTTTGATAACGTGGAGTGCTATCAACTTCTTGCAAACCTTGAGTAACTATGTTCAATTGCGGATTACGTCGTTGTTGCCTAGGTAGACCATAATCTATCGGAGATACACCAAGTTAATTATCATATGCTCTTGTAAGAATATGTCGTGATTCTTCCAAAGTTTGAGTACTTTGTTCAGGAGTAAATGGATATGTAATATGATCACGTTCAAGGATGCTCCTAATAGTTTCTATAAATGGTGATCGATTGACTTTTGGAGGATGTTGGCTGGTTAAAAATTTCTCATTAGTTTTTCCTGCCATTAATCATTAACAGGCCCTCCTTCTAGCGCCATTTGTTGGCCTGAATTTCTGACCTAGGCCAACAAGGAGATTATGCCCACAAAATCAGCTTAAAGCAGCGCCCGGTGTGTTTGGAATAGCAAAATATTGCAGGTTATGGTCCTGCTACCAACTGAATTTTTCTCTTAGGGAGAAACTAAAATTCAGTAAAAATCTATCCTAAAGTTATATCTATCTAACTAAACCCTAAAATTAGTTTTCAACTACCTAAATTATCCTACACTTGCTTTCTTAAGAAAAGTCTTCGATTTTGAGGATTTTATATTTAATATTCTAAATATAAAAGACTATTAATATTACTTAAAAAAGAATTATACAAGTACTATTTAACAACTGTTAAATATAAACTATACTTATGATAACACTAACTTAACTATCCTAACTATCCTATCTCAGATGAGAGTGATTTGAGTATTTATATTAATTATTAATTAATATAATGATGAACAGAATGATAAATAAGTAAGATCTAAATGACAATATTTAAACCATACATTCTAAATCATTCTGCTGTAAATTACCTTAATAGAGAAATGGACATAAGCAATTACTTCAAATTTTCTGAAAAAGTTTGAATTAATTAACAACTCATGAACAACATTAAATATTTGAAAAGAAATATAATGTTCAAAATGAAATCATTGTAAACATACAAATGAGATCAAACAGACATAAATATGTATATCATTATATCTTGAATTTTCAGTAGAAACACCGATTAATTTAGTCACAATAACATACTAATTCAAATACAATATTGTGTTGACAGTGTAATACTGATTAATAAATACAAGCATAACCAAGTATACTGCATTAATATTAAAAGTAGAAGATTGTATATTGAAATATATAAAGAGTATCCAAAATAATACCAATCACGATATCAACTTGGAGATTTCCAGTCAGATCCCATTTCCAAAGATAAAATTTCAGCCAGGAACAAAAACTAGTATCAAAATAATATTTCAAATATGTTTCTCTTCAGTCACTCCCCCTCTTTCTCCTAAAAATTACTAGCTTATATAATAATACTAGTCTTTCGATTCAGTTTTTCAATAAATGCAATGCTATATGCAAGACTATAGGAGTCCTATCGCTATCAAAGAGCATTGACTCTTTTCAACAAACACTTGTCACTAGAGGATAACAATAAAAAAACTAGCCTGAAACATTTGCTGGCTTAAAGGAACTAGAAAATTCATGGCTGTGTCGAAATTCCAGTCTTCACTAAACATCCACGTCTTCCAACTAAAATCCTGAATATTAGAAATGTCCTAAAACTGTAGAGGATAGCGATGACATGCCCACCTGTTTTCAAACAAACAAAAGCATTTTATTAAAAATCGATTATAACAGAAATAACAAAAGAAACCATAATTTAAATGTGTGCCTGTAAAATCTGCGATTTTACAGGCATGCACAAAAAAGCTTTTATTACCTATTGACAGAGAGACAAACCAAAAATGGAAATAATCATCAGGTTCTATTTTGTAGATCGACCACTCTTCTGGCTTCGGCTAGTTTGGCTTTGAGCCTGATGATCACTAGCTTTTGCTTTTCTACTTGTTCAAGTAAATGTTGATTTGTACCTATCATTGATTTCTTTGCCTTTTTGTATTGGTTCTTTTTGATGTTTACTTCCTTCCACCTGTTAATCCAGTTTAGAAATTCTTCCCTGCATGTCTTGTTTTCCACCTCCATCAAAGCTACATTAGCTTGACACTGTTTAAGTTTAGTCTTCAATTCTATAATTTTAGTCTCGTATACCCTGTCCAGAACATGTGGGAGAGTTTCCTCCTTTTAATCATGACACGAGTCATCCGTTTGAGAAGAATCATGATGGTCTATGTCTTGACCAGGTGATGGAAAAATCATGAAAGATGGCTCGAGACCTAAACCATGGCGTCCATACACGATGGAGCGACTTCTGCCTTTCCCAACTCAGAAATGTCTTTAGCCAATTTTGCACTTTCATTCTTTATAAGAGTAGGTTCATCAATATGAGTAGTTTCGGGAACAAATGGTGGAACGTCATCCTCAAGATGGACAACCACTGGCTGAGTACTCTGTTGAGTAGCCATAGAAACAGAGGTTGTAGGTGTATTATTCATGCTTCTAGTAATTCTCCTTGTTCGAGTAAACACAAGATTTTTTTATTCAAAACCCCTTCTGTCACAGCACACATGCGCTAGTTGTTCTAGTTTATGCATGGAATCACTGCCATGTTTATGAGGAGTATTCAGCTCCAAAGGGTTTTTATAATCAACAGCATTAACGTCTTCATTTTTGGTTAATTTGTCCCCTGTCTTTGCAGGTGTACTACAGCATTTTTCAGATGGGGATTGGTTCAAGGGAGTTTCAGAGTAACAGGGGGCTACGTTCCCGACCCCATCATTACTAATACCAGTATTTATGGGTAGATTGGCTTCCTGAAGCTCTTTATCCTTTGATTCAGCGTCTTCGGATTTTACAGTAGCCTTTCGTTTCCTAGGAGTCTTTGGGGAAGGGTTCGACCAACATTGAGTCGGCCCTAATTGACATTCAATCAAAAACTCATCCCACGATTTGCCAATAAGAGACAGTTGATGCTGTATTATAATTTTAACTAAACCATGATGAAATAGACTTCTATCAGGATTGCTGAAACTTTGAACCGAATGCGACATTTTCTTTAGACTATGCAATAGGTAGAATGGTAGATTAATTTTACAGCCTTTTAATGCTAACAGTAGTCGTAGGTGATAATAATATAGGTGAGAGAAGCGTCCATCACATGATACGTACCTGACCAAGATCTCATAGAATGCTCGCCACTTTGGCTTCAGAAACCTAACCGAAACCCCAATTTTCAGTTTTGAACTAGATGGCAATGGCAACAGCAAGTACTGACACTTCTTTTTATTCACTTTCCCACCTTTGAACCATAGCTCTCCAGTTTGTGGGAGCTTCGTAGCCTCTGCGATTTTGTCTTCGTCAATGATAAACTTAAAATTCCCAATCTGCGCTATGTTTTCTTTCAAACACAAAGCAAATTGTTTAGTCACCTTTGTGTTATGGCCACTAAAGCTCCTGAAGAACTGCCCCCATCCAATCTTTTCAAATAGCAGGGCAACTTTCTCATTGGATTCGACAAGCTCTGACCCTGAGATTTCAAAACGACTAAGCGGAGCCATGGCTTCCTCACCGCTATCCCTATTATGAAATGAAATGAATGGAGTCGTGAAGAGGGAAGGGATAGGCACCCAGGTGTAAGACATGATGCGATATGTCAAATCCTCACATGCTTCATACCTGACAGAGATGAGGGCTCTAAGTTTGGCCATTTTAACTGTATTTAGAGATGATGAATACTACAGCTAGTGTTCTGCTATGACAAATGCATGACTAACCACGACTAACTGTAAATCTTAACCAATTCTACCTATCAGGGATCATTCGATTGATGAATCATAAATCAAGGCATTGATTACACACATTTTGTCATGATGAGCTCGTACAACGTTACGAAATGGAATGGTTATCAGTCATATACAACATTAAATCCTACTGATATGATTCATTAATATATTCACAGCTGTCAATTAAAACGAAAGGTGTTAGCCAAATCCTCATGCCAACGCAGTGATCCAAGTAACAAGTGTTATTTATTTGGCATATAGGTCATGTATCCTCATAAAAATGGTCAATCAATGATCTCCTCCAGATTATACGTGAAAGGTGGTCGTGTTTATTAACATGACAAAATAACCCTTAGTGTTTTTGCAATACAACTCACTAATGATTCGCATTAACATTTAAGCCATGTATATACATAAAGTCTCATTTTGAAATATAGTTTTAAACCTTTACGAAACCACATTCATTAATATCCCAAATCCAATTTGATAGGATACCAAGCTATATGACAAATGAAGATTTCAAAATGATACTCATTTATTTGCTTTATCACTAGCTATATATACACAATTTTTACAAAATAATGATATGATATTAAGTTGCATATGGAATGTGAACTTTTAGCAACCCAACTGCATATTCGAGTCACGTGGAGGAAACTGTGTCTTTGTATGTGCAATTAAATCAATAGCTGATGGCGAAGAAATGCTTATTAATTACAATTTGAATAATGTAGATACAAACACAGTTAGTATGGTTGTGGTACATCCAACAATTTAACCAACATTTTATTAATTATTTTAACATCTAAAGGATTTTTCGTTAGCATATAATTATAATTTTCCAATTTTCTGGTTTCATTAGGTAATTTTTAGTATGTTTTTGATGCAGTGTTATCTCTGGGGCACCTCCCTCTCCGTAGATGTTTGTAGACCTGAGTCAGGGTGGCAGGTATACGTCGATATTCCCAATGTAATAAATTTAGGATGGATAAACATATCTATTGTTATGTATTTTCATTAGTATATTCGGTTCGTTTATATAATCTTATCTATTTTCTAGGAAGAGTGTTGATCAAGGAAGCCAACCGACTATTGATTAGCCAACTGCAACATCGGGGCAACAAGCAAACATGAATGTAATTCTCCATTTCAAATACTTTAAAATCGTAAACATGTATATCGTGTAGCATGATGTTTATTTTGTTATGTATTTTTTCGTTTTTATGTTTGCGTTCATGATGATAATGTTGTCTACCTTTTTTGCAAGTTGACCAAGGAAAGTCCCCAATTGTTGATTAGACGACTGGAGCCTCGAGGAAACCTGTAAACCTAAATTTAATTCCACATTCTAAATACTTAAAAAATGTACACATATAAAACATGTAGCATAATGTTTATTTTTGTTCTATATTTGTTAGCTTTTACATATTGCGTTCATTGTGATAATGTTCTCTACTTTTTTTGCAGGTGGCTGATCGGGATAAGTCCCTAGCTATTGATTAGACCACACCCTCATCTAGGCATCAGGTAATCCTAGATGTAATCCTATGAATCTATCATGATAGACAATTTTTGTTATTACAATTTTTTGTGCATACTATTGCTTCAAAGACTAAGAAATGTTTTATATATTTTTGTTGCAGATAGGGGATTCGGTTTATGAAACACCGTCTCAACACTCTTTACAGAATGAGGTCTCCCAATTGATGAAATATAGTGAAATTAGAGGGTCTATAGACCCGTTGAGGGTGCTACAGAAGACCAGGGAAAAACAAAATGAGGAACTGGTTCTTCTGACATTTACAGTTCCACAAACAGAAGAGATAAAAAAAGATTCAATTGTTGTTACAAAGACATAAACAATTGGAAGTAAGTTCCCGAATAATAATGTAAATTCATTTAGAACTTTATAGTATTTAATTTTATATGCTATTGAACATATAATACAATGGTTTGAATTTACAACATGTTATGGAGCTTTGCAGTGGTGGTCAAGGCAATGTTGGTCCCAGTGACCAAACCACTCCATGTACACCACATATTTCTCCCTTATTGTCCAATGAACAATCTGAAACACGCTCTGCGACACCCCTGAGGCCAGCAAAGGGTGCAATCGATGCTGCCCCACCCACAACAAATGTTGCAGAAGAAGGGGTGGATGCAGGGTTAGATAGAGAGGTGGATGCATTTCCTGGATCTTCTCGTGTCAGTAGCACTGGTTCAATAATGTGTACATTTTTGGTGAACGAAAAACTAGTTCCAATAAAGATTGAGAAGATTCCAGATGATTATAGATTGTTTAATTTAGTTTTTATAATTTGTGTCTAATATATCGATAATATTTTTTAATGTTGACTAATGATGGCATTAATGTTTTGCAGGAAATGATATATTTTATAAACATATGAATGATTTGTCCTTGGAGATCTTCGGGCCCACCATCCGCACAATGTGGAACAAGTAGCCAAAATATTTAAAGGACGAGCTGACTAATTGCTTGGTTGGTCTGTTCGGACAAGATACCTTTGATACATCGAAGGTCCTACAGAGGGCTGGACAACATCTGAAGATTGTCTGAGACTAGTATAGGGTTCACCTAGAAAATAACCCTAGGTATGAGCGCTCTCCAATGATTTCATATATGGAGTGGAAAGCCTCGATGGAAGATGGAAAAGAGAAGGGCCTGAGAAAATCAGGAAAGATACCATTGAGGAACAGGGAGGTATGCAATACATTCCAAAATGTACTGGTAAGCCTTATTATTATTAGTTTTTATATCAAATTTGATACATAGACTAACGTATTTCAACACTTGATTAGGTTCTTAGACACATTTAAGGCCACCAAGGCAAGAATTGCAAAAAATGGCCAGCACAAGCTTGGGCCCGGTGGTTACTCAAACTTGGAAACCCAATATGTAAGTATTGGAAAACTCGAATCCGCATCCAAATATCATACAAATATTTATTTTCGTTTTGTTCTAGCAAAAAATGTAAAAGTAATGACATCATGCAAATATGAAGGCCGACCGGTTCAAAGAATTGCCCAGTGCGGATTACATGAATCTTGGCTTCGAACATGGCTTTGACGCCGTTGTTGAACACTGGAGAAGCTTATCTGGGCATATTGCACGATCTTCTGCTGATCCATCTGGTGCGTAGGTATGTAAAAACTGTTTACTTTAATGATAATTTATTAATTCTCATGCAATTTATTCATGATAAATAAATTAACATAAATTATTTATTCCTTTTTGAGCAGAAAGTAAAGACCCCGTTCATGTCGAGGACGTACATGAACAACTAGACAAAGATCATGCTTCGATTCCTGGTAATGAATTTATTAATATGCTACTATTTTGTATAGATAATTGCGGATGATGAACATTAATTCTAATTCTACACAATTCAACTGCAGAGTATGTAGGTGCAGATAACAATGAACAGGTTGAGCCTGTACAAGATAATGATGAACGTGCTGATGTGCCCCTGGCAGGTAAAAAACACATTCATAATGTTTTTTTAAATGAATTACTCGTATTTATAAAAATAACAATATATTAATGAAAGATTCTGACATTATTGCAGAAATTCATCGCCCCCTGCCGGAAGTTCATCCTTGTGAGCAGTCTAGTAGGGAGACCGAGGATCAGATTCCGAAAGATGTGACTCTGACTAAATATTTAAACAGAAGAAAAGTAAAAAGGAAGTGACTAAACAAATTTTGAGTAATTCTTATTTATAATAAAATAATTTACATGGTTTTTTCCTCTGTTTCATGAATGAATGGTTAAATGAATCCTTTAATGAATGGTTTACTGATTTTTTTTATCTGCCATTGACTAAATGAATGGTTTAATGAATGGTTTAATGAATGATTTAATGAATGTTTTTTTCAGTTGTTAAATGATTGAATGGTTTAATGAATGATTTAATGAAAGCATCTTTCAGCTATTGAGTGAAATAATTTACAATAGATGCATTGTTATTTGCAGTGTAGATGCATTGTTATTTGCATTGTGAAATAGTGAAATAAATTGTTATTTGCAATTAGATGCATTGGGTTTGGGGAATTGAAAGTGATGTGAGGGTGGAGGGGCCATAAGAGCTTCCACCTTCACGTGGTTGGTCATGTTTAGTAGAGAATATTAAATTATTCTCGAAACAGAGAGGAGCTCAATGAATGGTAAGGAAGAATACATTAAAAAACAACTATTTCTATAATTTTAGTGTTTAATTTTTATTATTGATATTTGACTCCTCCATTGGAACTTGTTACATATAACGTTGAGAAACATTTTCATAGTTAAGAGACAAGAAATGGTGTTTTGATGTCATCGATGGCCTTATATACATAGTGTTTTTGGTTATCCATGTTTTATCAGGTGATCTATTATTAACAATTAATTTACTTGAATAGTTGAATAGTATTGTAATTTACATTATAATAGTATTGTATTTATTTAGATTGGTTTTATTATTTTCATAAACAAACACAATTTTTTTTATGGGTCCTAACATGAAACTATTGCAACATGACAAAATTTGAAGTATGTTGAATGGTGTTTTGAAAGGTAAAGTAGAAGAAGACAATGCGAAGCTCCACAAATCAAGGTATAATTATGTTTTCTTTTGTTTGATTGAATTGTGTATTGGGTATTTATGCATGTGCACACACACATTTAGTTGATGATGATGATTACCATACATTCAGGCGAACTTTGTTCTATCTGATCTAACAACTCACCTTAAATAGTTTGATTTATCAGGATAACTGGCCCCTTGGTATTACTTTACCAATTCCATATAGCTATGAATTCCATATGTACATGAAAATATATGGGAAATGGCCATTTGTCGTCGAACATATGGCTATGAATTACATTTTATTGATTCGTCATATTGTTTGAACATTGAATCACCCAAGTAAAACTTATATGCATGTGCATGACATTGAATTGAAGGATCATAAGAGGGCACACTATTTTCTTTGTGGGTGAGTTTTGTTTTCTTTCTTTTATTTTAAATCTAAATTCTAAATAAGGACTTATTTTTATATTTCAAATTACACCAAGATATCTTCCACATGTAAAAACGTCCTCCATAAAGCAATGATGGATGATGACAAGTAGAAGCAAACCCCAACCTCCAAAAGCCCCTAAGATGAAGTGTTTCACCTTGTCCACAAAAGTGTCCAAGAGAAGGCCTCTCCAAACTGAAAGGAAACCTAAACTTATGTTGTGTCTCCCCTAGATCACCTTCAAGAAAGATGCCCCTCCAATAATTTTCATATAGCAACAAAAAAAACAACTTCTAAGAGATATCGGTCTCTATATATCCAATGGACTGATCCAATACTCAATTCATATAGAAACAAGGGCTTCCTTTAGTGAAAAGTATCCTCCAAGCCCGAGCGCTTGTTGAAAGAAGACTTTCAATGGTGTCCTCAATACTATGTAGACATAGTTGAAATACCTCGTAAATGGAACTGGATTCCTCTAAGGATGACTTATGTGGATTGGATCAACATTTTTAATCCTCATGTGATTTATAGAGGAGCCTTTATAACACATCAATGTTGTCATAATTCTTCACTGTTGAGTTTTTATTGCTTATATTGTACCTTCATTATGCTAGGAAAGGTGCACAAAACTCTTGAAACACGAGTCAAAGGTGGACTAGCCCTCAATGAAAGTGAAGACAAGCCAGTTGGGCCAACGCTTGTGAAAACTTCACCCTGCAGTGCTTAAAAATCAACATAATATGCAATGTGAGCTTCCTAGAAATGATAATGATGAAGTGCTACTGTGGATTCAACGCCAAGAGATAGTTCTTTACTTCTACAATATGCCCAAGGACACTTTTATGCTATTGTTATTTACACATATCTCACCCAAACATGGTGTTTTGAAACATATTGTTGTGTTATAACCATTAATTTTTCCTAGATTTCAAGGTTTAGAGCCATTCTCATCAATACATCTTCCCAAAACTGGATTACCGCTACTGGGAGGTCAAATAGGGATGATAAATGATTTTAAGGACAACGATGTGCCCAACAACATGGATCTTTAGGGTCATTATTGTTGTTCATTACACCAGACTTCCCATAGACATGGATTTACTTCTCAAATATCCACAAACTCTGCCAAGAACAAGCTCAAAGTCATATAATAATTTCTAGATATCATTGTTTACTACTGATACTTATTATAAAAAGTTCCTAGGTCTAAGTTTTAGCCACTTTATGTAGGTTTCCAACCGTGGTAATGCTACAAACATAAATATAATTAATTAGAATTAATTTAAAATTCAATAAATTAAGATTAGCATCAAATGGAAATTTAAGGGAAAACCTATTAGCAAGAATGGATTTGATACCAACGTAGCAATGGAAGTGCTAAATTAACATAAATGTTCTGCATTTTGAATGTATAATATATATATATATATATATATATATATATATATATGTTTTGCGTATAAGACATGTTTTGGTTGTTCTCTGCGTATAAGACATCTATAAATATTCTGCAATTTTATGGTGCTTTCAATCAACACATGCACATACCCTACCACCCTCCTTAATTGAACCTGTGATCTCAACGAAGATATCACTTGTTATTTTATCCATTAGGCCCACTCAGTCTATACACTTTTTGGATCTTGATATTTATGGATGATACATATTCAGTAAAGGATCATAGAAAATAGACAAATAAAACATCCATTTGAATGGGAACATATGTGTGGCAACCTCTCTTAAATTTAGGATCTTCGGTAGGCATTATGTTGATATAGATGTCTATTAAAAGACACCTTCTTGAATCCTTTTGTTAGGGGCTGTTTTTTTTGGGTTGTGACTAACAACACTAGGATATTGGGATTCCATGCCTATATTTACAACTTTCTTATTTGTCTGCTTAGACTGTCTCAATCGATGTGCCACATTGTGCATAGTTACCACACAACAAGACATAATAATGTATTGAACATGTAGTGGATTTATTTCAATTGATGATAGGATGGAACTCTTTGAGGGTAGCTACCAAATGTCACACTAACATTTCACATTACAAATGCCTTGAAACAACTATTATATGGAACGGTAGCATTTTTGTAACCAAAAACCTATTGTGGTTATGGGTTTTATGGGTTTACAACCACATTATCATGGATGTTCAAGTCAATGTTTTGGATTCTACCAATGGGTCCATCTTCATGACCATGAATTATGCTTGAGGGTGTTACCTCCCAAGCTTGCAACACACTTTTTGGAAATAAGGACGCACCAAGATTCAGGGATGTCAATGACCACAATGTGCTTTAATGAAAAGATATTTGGGTATACTGCCACATTCACATTCAAATCCTTAGTCAAGCAGCAGAAGAAAATATTAGAGATCAGTAGGGGTAGAACCCCCTTTATTCTCTTCCACCATCAAATATTTAATAGGACCTCCTACAGAAAAGGTAATAGCTTCAAAATTGTGGATCCTCTTGACATGACTGAAGGAGACTAAAAGAGACATGCTACAGCTTGAATTTGTCCCAAAAGGCCTGGGATTATGCAACATGTAGGAGCCATTACACCATCTAACCACCGGTTTGGAATCTCTGAAAGCCTGTATCCTATCAGTACCTTTATCTATTTAGTGTTCTTCCATTATCAAATAGCTACTATGACCTCAACAGCAAAGGAAATAGCTTCATAATTTTGGTTCGTCTTGAGATGAGTGAAGGGGACTGAAAAGAGACATGCAACATCTTGAATTTGTTTCAAAATTCCTTGGAGATAGATTATGCAACCTTTAGGAGACCTTACACCATTCAATCACAAGTTTGGAGTCCCTGAAAATCTATATCATATCAACACCTTTATCTAATGCACTTTTCGATGTTCTTTGACCATCAAAGATCTAATATGACCTCCAACAACAAATGTAATAGATTCAGAATTGTGGATCCTATTGACTTGAGTGAAGGAGTCGACTAAAAATAGATATGCAATAGGTTGATTATGTTTCAAAAGGTTTGGGAGATAAATCATGCAACCATGCAACCTGTAGGAGCCATTCCACTATTCACTCACCAGTTTGGACCTACATCCTATCAGTACCTTTATCCAATGCAATATTCAATGTTCTTCCACCATCAAATAGATAATAGGACCTCCAACAACAAAGGCATAGCTTGACGTGGATGGAGGAGACTAAGAAGAGATCTGTAGAATCCATCTTGAATTTGTTTCAAAAGATTTGGGAGATAGATCACGCAACCATGCAACCTATAGAATCCATTCCACGATTCAACCACTAGTTTGGAGCAGAAAACATGTATCATGTCATCACTGTTATCTAATTCAATATCTAATAGGTTCAATACACAGCAAGTGACTTTGGACTCTTATGTGTGGCTTTGCGTAAACTGATCCTGAAGCTGATAGAGTGGTCTGAATGGAATAGTGTTTCAAAATCACAAGAACCAAGGTTTTCCTGGTTGGTACAAAAAAAAATAATGATTAAGGAAAAGATATATCAATTGCAGGGGGATTGCAATTGCCAGTTCCTTCTCTTCTTTTGAGGCTGTTTGAGCTCAACATATATAGGACAAACAAAAAAATCTTGACATTGAGAGTGTTTGTCAATCGCTAGAGCTTGTTTTAGGGAAGTGTAATCAAATTCAAGTTGAATATTTGGTTGAGTATTTTAAGATATGCTGCTTATTTTATAATGCATGTTTGTAGTGTGAATCCTTATGCTTGATGTGCTCCTCAAACAGTAGTGTATCTAAATATTAAGTGCCTTTCTCTTCCTCGAGATCTGCCAATTCCTTATCTTCATTAATCTTCATTAGTAGTATCAACCTTGAGACCTACCATTTGCATTCCATTGTAGAATCTCTGAGTAGTATACCATTCTATTAGATTTACCAGCCTCTACGCTAGCCTACAACCACCTACCTCTCATCCAAGCTCTGCAAATTCCTCTTTCAACGTGCTGGTTTTGGTCAAATTCCAGATTGAATAAAAAAAGCAATGGATAACACAACATGAGAAGTGTGAAACACTTATACATGAATGTGAGACATAATGATAGAATGAATGACAATGAGAGAGTTGAGGGAATGATGGATGACTTCTTCTTTAGGAGAATGAAGAACTATTACGCTTTCCCGTAATGATTGTACTCAGCCTATGCTCCAATATTAAGTTATAACACCTACTCAAAAGATCTTACATACTTAGATTTCTTTGGAAACTTGTGGCTTAGGAAGGCTCAAACAATTCATGACTAGGGAAGGGACACATTGACCATAAGACAAGGTAACAAAGTTTTATCTATTAAATTTTAGGACACAGATAGTCGAAAGAAATAGCTTCATGATGACTTGGAGAGAATGGAGTCCTAGTCAGCCATTTGGCATGAATATACAGAACTTGTGGATAGCACATTAATGCATGAAGAATGTTTTCTAGACCAAATGAATTCAGACAATGGTGTATATTTGATTAGGCTAGAGTCAAATTGCAATGATAAAGCCAAGGTGATAGAAATATCACAACAAAAAATGTCTCAAATCTTATAGCGAAATTCTCTTTCAATTTTGCACTGTTCTAGTTAGGATATTTCATGTCATTGATAGTTGAAGTACAAGGTAAACATTTAAATTCATAACGAAAATTTGACTTCAGGGGATACTTTTGTGTCTGTTTTCAAATCCCATAAATACTGCTTTCACATGCTCTTAATTTTATGTTCAATACTTAACTCTTCAAGGAGTTTCCAATAAAAGTATGCAAGTATCTATTACAGGGAAAATATGCAACTGTAGTGTTGTTATAATCAAAATTCTATTTTTAGAATGCATAGGTTGCATTGAGAGACTTATTTTGTTTGATTGTCATATCGTGGTGTGTATACACATCTTTCGCTTTAGCTGTATGATTATCATTCTATTTCTTAATTCTGGAAAGTATTTCAATTCCTTGATTGCATTAGATTTAGGCCAGAATATTTTATTTCGAGCAACCATGCAAGTTTTTTTGTTGTGAGCTTGCAGGAAAGTGTCCTATGGTTGTATCATCCAGTGATGCATGTTCTCTATCCACATTCATATAGATGACACTTCAATACACATTCATTGTTCGCTTCCTATGCAGGGTCTGATGACACTCGAAATGATTTAAATGACATCTGAAAACGTATTCTACACTCCTTGAGGCGTACACTGCAGATTTTTCGTTAGTAATGTTACATAACAAAAATAATGATTACTAGTACTGATTACACATGGAGCAATGACATGAAGATTTGCTATCACATTTTGATGTGTAGATTCAATTTGAAATTCATTTTTTTATGAATGTTTTGAAATGGAAGTTTGAAACATTTATTGTAGCATTTCGATCCATTTTTTGAATACCCTCTTAAACACTATGAAACTACTTTGTTTGGATGTACATGTAAATCCTGTGCCTGTCAGTCCAAACCTAATATTTTTGACAATACATGTTTGTATGTAAACACTATACTGAGTAAGTTCCCTACTTGTTTCAAAGGTATTATTGGTATGCTTGATTAGGAAGTGATTATTTAGTAGTTATTTAATTAACAAACATCATTTCAAGTTACTAAGTGGTTAGTCATGCATATGAAGCTTCAAGATAGGAACTTGAGTTTCCTCTATTGTATCCTACATTTATTCTAGAAACTGTACTCTTAATTTCCTATATGCAAGTTCTCTTTAGTCTCATATCGCTCTCTTATTAGGGTTACAGTTTGTATGCATGGTCAAAGGCAATTGGTTGGTCACCTCGGTCCATCCAATGAAAAACTTATGAACCGAATGGCCCAATTGAATGAATTGAAGGGACTCAAGACTGAAATAACTTTTCATGAATACTACAAGCTTGATTAAACTATCATATTATAACCCCTACAAAACTTTGATATTTTATGCTTCGGACTGTAAATATTTGTGATTGACAGCTCCATGTAGAGAGGTAAAGAGATTGAGAATTCTGAAATGGCAGCAAGGGATGCTGCTTGGTCCTTGTAATGAATTTCTGGCTCAGGATCAAATTTCTCA
The DNA here is from genome assembly GCA_001517045.1 of Pseudotsuga menziesii. Lineage (NCBI taxonomy): Eukaryota > Viridiplantae > Streptophyta > Pinopsida > Pinales > Pinaceae > Pseudotsuga > Pseudotsuga menziesii. The sequence continues at coordinate 416,266 of LPNX010523691.1, forward strand.
CCACTACCTATTTGTTATAAATACATGGTTGTACTCGACTAAAGAGAAAACTCAATCCCTCCCTGGATTCTCATCCTCCTGTGCAATAACCAGTCACATCCATATCGTTAAAATTCCTATTGTAGATAATAAATAACTGTGGGTATCACAAGTGTGATGAGTTTCCATACTTGAGATTTATGTATCGAAGCTCTAACTCGATAGTCCAAATTGGGGGAGTGATTTCAGCCCCGAATTAATTGTGGTTGCTTCTTTTTTCTGAGTTCATTGACTGTTGAAACCGATTCATGGCCCCTCTTTACCAATTTGTAAGGGCACCTTGGATTTGATTACAGGTCTCTCTTTATAACAAGGGACATATTGTAAGAACTTTTCGCATATGTTTAACTCATGTATGTATGCCACCTCCCATGCGACAATAGATTGTTCTTTGATTCTATTCATTGTAATTTTATTGTAACACTAAACCAACATCTACTGCATGCCACTGTTGTCCCATAAATTCCATATTGCATTAAATGTTTAAATTCCCTACCACCTTATTGATTCTCTCTTCTGGCAAAAAAAGCCATGTTGGTTCAGTGTTTCATTTCGAATGATATTTGTATTGTATTATCTTTAGATAATTTTTAAGAATAATATTCACCTTAGTTTTACCTCTATGTAGGGTATAAAAACTGACTTAGTTATTTGCAGTTATGATGATCACATTCTTGTAAGTTTTTAATCCTATTTTTGAGTTTGTTCTTATTTGTCAGACAATATGTCTTGAATTGGTTTCTTATGTTGCTTTGGTTTCTCACATAGGTGATAGTGATCCAAATAGGGACAATGGGGACAATGCTACATGCCAGGTTTATATTTATGTTTATAGGTGTTGTTGCAAATTTTGTATTTATGAAATTCTCATCTCCTTCAGCATTGGTATAATATGCTTTCATGCTTCTTTTATGACTATCTTGTAAACTTTACTATTTAAAGCAGTTTCTATGGTATAAATGGGTTTTAACCAAAATATCTTATTATCCTCCAGTGCCTACATAATTCAACTTTGACAATGAGCCTAGTGCTTGGATAAGATAAATTTTCTAGTCATAGAAGGATACATGTTGAGTTAAGATTTTTCTTCCTCATTTAATCCCTAACGCCTTTAATATGAACATTATGAGGATGATTTAGAGTAAAAAAGTTTGAAGAATGAGGTATAGGCCAAAATTCCTTAGTATGGAAGATTCTAATATGATTCCAATTCCCTCATTGGAATGTCCTTTGTTAGTGAAGAGTCCCCCATGTTGAGATCAATCTTTATTGCTGGGGAATGATTTAAAGATCCTGTACTAAGACATAAGAAAAAATCACTCATGGGTAGTACTGCCCCTCATATTGTGTGAGAGTTACACTTGTGATTTTGATCACAAAGATCGAGATTGCCATGATAAACCCTTCATTATAAGAAACATCCATGGTAATAGTAACATAAGACAGGGTTCGAAGGTTTTAAAGAAAATGAGTAAAGAATAAATACCATGGCATAATTTACAATTGAAGGGACAGGGAACATGAAATCTGTCACTACCAAAGTAAGCAACTAAGTAGCAATCTTCATGTAGGGTCCTTGTAATGAATTTTTGGCTCAGGATCAAATTTCTCACCGCTACCTATATGTATATTTATATATATTAACTCTAGTACAAACCTTCTTCAAAGGTTGTGGGTTGAACAGATTCATAAGGTGACCAATGAAATTGCCAATGATGCAGAAATGCATTCCAACCAATCCTAGAACTGCATGGGTAACTTAGGAACACTACCCATCGTAAGAAATAAAGTTGGGTATCTTTGATAACAAAGAAATTTTATATCATTAGGGGAATAAAATGAGGGTATTTAAACACATCGATGAGGGTATTCAAACACATCCATGGATGTAAGAAACCACTTCCTAGAAATGAATTTCTTCCTTAAAAGAAAACTAGAAATTCCTATTTATTTTTGTTTGTGTATAGTTTTTCAACTTGAGAAATGGATTTATTGGGTCTCCTTAAGCTAAGTATTAATGACATACTCAAATGTTACACATTCAACAAAATACCCATTACTGTAGGTCATTTCTAATTATCACATATAAAAGTCTATTCATAATATTGAATATTAATAGGAAATTTCCTAAGCATAATTTCATTACCTCCTTAAAAACCTTTTTACATAATTTTATAAATATTTCAATGGCAGAATGGATAATATTGTTTCCTCCTTGTGAAGTCATTCCTTGATAAGTAGATAAATAATGATATTGGGAAGTGGGTGGTGACTATAAATTGCCCCTATGTGCCTTATGCTAGAGTAGGAGAGACACTAATTCAATTTTCTTTTACAAAAACAAGTATTTGTATTATTAAAAAAGGATGAGAATTACTACGACTGAGTTGGACATCCTTCCTGAATAAAATTTGAAAATATTAAATATAATCTATAAAATCTCTTGGAGTCTCATGCTTCTACCTATATCACTTCCTAACTGATTCTTTTTCAAATTAAAATACTCCTAAAATTAAAATTTCCTTATAAAACATCAAAATAGTTTATCTAGGATTGTTGGCATGCACTGTTATGAAATGGATTCTATAGCTCCTTTTGTTGCTAAGAATTTGAATTTTTGTAGCTTGTTGTTGACCGAGGGTTTTTTTTCCAACTGCTTTGAGGGGTTGGGGAGTTCTAGAGATACTAGTTGTTGCATGAGGAGAATATCCTTTCTAAACTGAAGATAAAATATAAGGTCCCATGGATAGGAATTTGAGATGCATAGAAGAGTCTATCCCATGCTCGAGGATGAATACAAAATTGAATAAGAAAAAATAGTATGATAGACTGATGGGAGGACCCATAAACAAAAAACAACGGCTATATGATAGATTAAGGATGCAACAAGATGGGAGAAATTTACAACATGGGTGACAATATTGATACCATAATGAGCTAAAAAAGTCCCACAACTTGGTTTGGCTTGTTCATAACAATCATATAGCTTGAGTTCCTACCCCAACCATTACCAATATTGATAAAATTATTGAATTTACCTAACCCAAAGAAATGCAGCATAAGCCAAAAGAGGAGACAAAGCATAACATAGAGAAAAAAAACAAGGGATGGCAAAATATTTTAGAGGGTAAATAGAGAAGGATATTGGAGTTTCCATAGAGAGGATATGGATATGGAATTTCTACGCTTTTTATTCATGAACTACCAAGAGAGATTCCTCACACCACGAACCTTGTTATGCCAAGATAGCTACCAAAATATTACAAAGAGAGATGCTAAGAGACTGTCAAGGGAGTTTCCTCACACCACAAACTTTGTTCTATCAAAATGGACAATCCAATTGATAGAAACCCAATTTATTACTCAAGCAGGGGAAGACACTTTATTTATGAACCACCTTACATGAAAAAAATGAATTGCATGCCTAGGAATATCCAAACTCTTCTTGCTCAAAATAACAACCATAAAGGATCGGGCCTGATTCTTGATACCACCTATTCTAGAGGCTAAATGACTTACCTTCATGCTTTACATCACAATGAAGAGGACACCACATGTGTTGAGGGATGCTCGTACTACCTTATTTATACCATGATTGTTGGGAAGGTGGGATGAAGGTGACGATGTGTGGAGATGATCCTACATGCCACGAAACTTATTAATGCATTTCATATCCCAATATACATATGGGTGCTAATGACTTAGGATATATGACATTTACCAATTCTCCCCACATTTTCCTTAATTTCTCTATTTTTCAAATAGATTCCTTCTTTAGCCAAAGTGATTGTTAATTTGTTGTGATATCTTAGGACATGAAAGGAAGTGACTTGTTGAAAGAGTCAGATGGTGTTCTAAATCCTATTCATACTCCATAGGTAGGAATCATTTCTCTTTTTATTAATGAATAGAATAATAGCTAAGGAGTTTCCAATGACAATTAGGTTTGTGATTCCAATTTATTTAGTGTCTTTTAACCATTTCCATAGTGCTAGGATCTCTTGTTGATTACTAGAGGAACTTCCAATTTCCCATTTTGTTTTGAAGATAT
>LPNX010523691.1:421791-481543 GCA_001517045.1 Pseudotsuga menziesii
GTCCGTCAGTCATTCGACACACACTCGTCGGTTATTCGATGTCCTCCTGACAACGTCCGACGGGGCTGCCATAGCTTCGAAAACCAAGCCCGTTTGTTGTACATCAACTTTTCGACGCCCACAGGTGGGACTAGAAGTTAGAAATTCGACGGCTAGAAGTCAGAAATTCGACGGCTTAACCACCATTTTGCTGCAGCATAACTGGCTGACATTCGACGACTAGAAGTTGAAAATTTGATGACTTAATCATAATGTTTTGCACCAAAAATGGATGACATTTGACAATGGTGTAGTTGGATCTTTGACTGGTACTAGCATGGCGTGAAATATCCGATGTTATGCCACTGACGACAAAAAAATGCATTTGTCGAATAACCAACAGGGTATTGTCGAATTTTAGACATGGCCGCCGTCAGATTTTGGGATCAATTTCTGTTGTGGAAGGAAGAAGAACATAGAAAGAAAGAAGAAGCCATCAAAGAGAAGATTGCAGAGTTAGAAAGATCAATATCCCAAGAAGCTCAAAATCCAGAACAAGAAGCACAAAACTAGGGAGAGGTGACGGAAGAACAAAGGAAGAAATATCAGGAAGAGCTAGATAATGAAAATTAGGGACAAGATCCTGCTCAGGACAGCACCGAGAACTTCCCTTCCACTTCAGGCACTATACTTATGGGAGGACATCTCCCTATGGTTGAATTGGGGTTGGTGCCATTTACCCCATCCAAACAACATGAAGTTGCATGCCTGGAAAATGTATATTTTGATCCCAAAAGGAAGTCCATTGTGTGGAGAACAGAAAAAAAATTTGAAAATGTGAATCCAACCCGAGATCACCACAGTGACCGAGAAGATGGTCGTAAAAGATGTAGAGTAAGACCCGAAACAGATGGCCTCCATGGGTATTGCAACTGCACATGCAAATGCCCATAATATTAGAAAGCTTATGGAAACCCTTTATCAGTATAAAGGTAAAATGGCATAGATGAAGGAGGTTTTAAGGAAGGAGGAAAGAGCGGGTCGGGAATCAAAGAGAAAATATGAAGCCACTCTTTCAGACTATGAGAAGCTTCAGCAGGACTACCAAATTCTAGGAGAGGAATGGGATACGTTGAAGCTATCAAACATGACCCTTGATAGGGAGAAGTAAAAATTAGAGAGCAAGCGGGCAGAGATGGAAGCATAGAAATACACAGTTGATCAACAAACAGTGCAGTATAAAGTCCGAATTACGGAACTAGAAGCCCAAAATAGTTCCTTGGAAGTATTATTGAAGGAATCCAATGAAAAAAAGATGGACATAACGCCTCTGAGAGAACACGCCTTCATACTTAGAGGTAAAATATATCAAGTACAGGTTAAGCTCGCAAAAGAGGTCTTCAAAATTAAGCAAGTAGAAGCTAGACTGCAGGAGATCTCAGTCATAGCTATTGAATTCAAATCCAAGACCCAAGACATTGCAGAGACCATACAAGGACAATTGACATGGTTGGAGACAAACAAAGAGCCACCGGAAAATGAACCTGTGAAGATTCCAGAGAGGTTGCAGCTTAAGTATGATCTAATGAATTCAGTAATAAAGATGCTAAGAGACTGATAGATACAATCAAGAAAACAACAGACAAATGCATGGAATTTTATAAGAAGGTGCTTACAACTCATAATAAATGTCAGACATCATCCGTAAAAGGGCCATATGAGTTTCCAGCACATGAAGAACACTTGAAGGATTTGCATGATAGGTTACAGGAGGATGAACTTAGTATACAACTGATTAAAAGCTTAAATGAAAAGGTGATAAAGGGTGTGATTGCTCAAGTTACAATAAGTAATTGCCTTTTGGAAGTTCAACTTTGAGTAATTCCAGTAAGGGTGGCTGACATAAAGACTCAGATTTCCAAGCATGAGGTCACAATCAGATTCTTGGAACCAATAGATTTTGGAATCATTTCTTCAGATGCTATGGCATGGAAACAGTTCATCAATGAGTTTACTAGGCCCACTTGAGTGTTTCTGTACCATCTACACTTGGAAATATAATTGTAATAGTTTGTATTTATCCTATGTTATTAGTGAACATGCTAGAAGACAAAAAAAATTGTAACCGAAAGTTGAGGAAGCCCAAAGGGCAGGGAGACCAAAATTCATTTTTGCAATGTATAAATATAGGTAGAGTCGAATAGGAAAGGGACTTTTCTAGCTCTCATATGAGAATGCTTTTTGTAAGAAGAATTATTTCTTTTTATAATAAAGAGGACTGAATTTTTGCTGGAGAAGGGGCTGCCTGAGTTTCAAATGCATGTTGTGTAGATTGCTAAATAAAGAACTATTTTAGTTTTAGCTTACTATACAAATCTGTGAGATCGTTCTAATTGCTGAACTATTTCCATGTGTGAATGATTTCATTTCCATGTTATGAATCTTATGCAGTAAATGAGTAGTGAATGCTTTAATAACATTGAGCTATCTCTATGTTATCTTTTCTGATGTATTTATGTATTCTGAATTTATCAGCTATCTGTAAAATTCCTTATGCAAGAAATGCAGTACATTACGCATATAAATAGTAATCTTGCTCCCTGGGGATAGGTTAGATAGATTAGATCAGATTAGTTGTTCTTTGCTTTCAGTGACTTAGGAAAAAGGAGATAAAACAGGAGGTAAGAACCTACGCATCACATTGTGAAATCTTTGTTCCCTGGTCACTTGCATATCATTCATAAAACATAAAAAACACACATAAACGATGGGCCGGGCCGCAACCGATAAAGTAGATTTAAACTTTCATTTAATTCTACGGTAGCCGGGTCGCTAACCGGACGGATTCCCCACACCAAACGATAAACGATCTAATTGGGAACGGTTATTGGGGAGAATCCCTACTGTCGGTACCTAGGATTTTCTAGGCATCAACAAGAAGTTATTTCCTTGGGATGGGAAAGGTATGAAGGTCAAATTCGAATTTGGGAAGTCACCCATTTTTGGAAAGTGTGTTTTTGATTTGTGGGGCAAGTAAAAGCTTGGGAAGGCATGCCCAAGCCATTATGCATCCATGCATTTCATTTCCTCACCCATTTTATCATTCACGTGGAGGCTCTCTCACGGAGGGGAAGCTTGGGGAGGCTCTCTCACGCAGGGGAAGCTTGATGAGCTCTCTCTCCCTCATGATTTGCTATTTTTCTTCATTTTCCCCATGCCCATAATTCGTTTTCTGTGTTGATGGGACAATGGGAAGAAATGGGCCACAATTTTGGGGTTTGAGGAGGTTGTTTTTCCCCTATGAGCAAGCTGAGAGTTTTCCTCATGTTTTCTGCAGTTTTTCCATTATTCCCCATGGATGGGAAGCTGTTTTTATGCTACTGAGTGCATTGGCAGTAGGGATTCACATTTTTTGGTGTTGTTGGGGTTATCTTGGTCTCCCTCACGCAGCTGGGGCTTGTTGGACATTTTTCCCTCATGATTTATGTTGCTTCCTCATTGTCCCATATCCAGTAAGTTGTTGGTGTGTTGCTCAGTGGTTAGGGATCCACAATTTCCCGATTTGTGGGTGAATGGAGGTCATATTTTCTCTGGTTCTGCCCATAAATTTTTTCTGTGTTCTGATTTACAATTTGGAGGTTTATGGTAGTTGGGTTTGCTCCCATATTGCCCAAGAACGATTCCTGGAATTGGAATCTCTCATGCAGGGTTGTTTTCCCCTCAACCATTCTGTTTTGGTTGTCCAGGAACATTTTGACAATACCCATCTGTTAAATGGTTGTTCATGTTTGATTAGCAGGTTGGCTTGGCTGGGTAAGTTCAAGGATCCATCGGTTAATGGATTAACGGTGTGTTGATGTAAAATTTTCTTAGGTTGAGTGTGATCCAGTTATTCCCTAGTTCCTTGTGGAATCATGCCCAGCTCGGGGGTGGCAGTGATCCTGAGAGATTGACGAGCACACTGGCCTACGGTTGGGTGGAATGTTGCAGTGACGTAGCTAGTTGTAGGCTAACCTATTTTCAAGATAAGTATTCTTGTGCTTAATCTCTGCATACTATTGTTTTATGAATTAATATGAACATGTTGAATGATTGAGTGAATGCATTGTTTCTGATGTGTATTAATGCATATGCGTATATTCTTATATTCAAAACATGGAATGCTTGTATGGATGATTTGCTTCCACTGTATAATTGCAATTCTTGTGCATTTATGTATGTTTTTAATCCAATGCATTTTTATGTTTATGTTAATGGGGCTAGATCGCCTATTTGACAACAACAGTAGCCAAGTCGCGTCCTCTCCATCGTCGATATGAGGGGCGGGGACGTGGCACATAGTTTGCTATTGTACTATTAAGTTTTTTATATTTAATGAAATGTAAAACTTGTTTTTCTTATTTTTTAAATAGACTACTGAAAATACTTTGTGTAAAACCAAGATGTTTGGGTATACTCCACCTTTTCTCTATATCCCATTTAAATAGCGAAACTCTAAATTACGAGCTTGAAGAGGACAACCCAAACTTCTAGACAATAATTTTTTCAAAAATTTTAGTTGTTTATTTTTGGAGATATTGAATTTTCATTTCACTTATATGCGAGTACATTAAAATGAAATATATATACTTTGAGAATAAAATTAATCAAACTTAACAAATCACAACCGAGGAGAGACAAATTGTATGGATGGAAAGTAGGTTCGATGTTAAATGTAATGGTATCAAGTTTGACTATGAATTTGTAATATTTTGTAAGTCCTGCACCTTTCTAAGTTGAAGAAACTTGAAAAAATCTTTATTGGTTTGCATTTTTGGAGTTTTAACATGTTTTATGCCGAACTAATAGTTTGGTTGAAAGTTAACTAGTTTCAATGAAAATTAGACTTAATGGAAAACCACTTTTCAATCATAAGTTAATTAGCTTCTCTAAAAACACAAATAAAAAAATTGATGTTAACATGGTAGACTAAAATTTATAAATAAAAAAAACTCTTTTGTTTTACATGAAATTGTTATTTATACATTCACAAAANTATATATTTTTTTTTTTTGGTTGGTTAACTTCCCTGTGACTTGTTGGGTGAACCTTTGGTCTGAGAAACCACGATCCAAGGGAATCTAGGTCGTCAAAATCACCCAGGGATTGCACCCAGCCTGCCCGCACTAACCCTTAGCATGGTTGGATTTAAATGTCGCCTTCCAGGAGTAGCGGGTTTTGATCCTGGGCCGCCAAGCAAACGAAACCCCTCTAGACCGTTTGCTCTACCAGAATTTGACATACTTAAAATTTATTTTAGATAAAGAGCCACACAATTATACTTGCAATTTCTTTTGAAGTTGAAAGTCTCTTGGGGCATAGAATTTATGCTTTGCAATTTCTTTTGAAGTTAAAAGTCTCTTGGGTTATAGAATTTATGCTTGTAAGTTTTTAGTTATAAAATATGAAGGTATGAGATATTTACATTTTTTTTAAAATTGAAGTTCTTTTTTGTTACAACATTTTTTTTTAACCTAAAGAATGAATAATCTTGGTGAATAAAAGAGAATGCCAAAAGAAATATGATCACACTTTAGATAATGTTATTTATATTGCAAAGAATAGGATCTATATAGAAAAATGAAAATGTTTGAAAGTTGAAAATGCATATGCTAATGATATAAACATGGACTTACAACTTAATGTTAATGAAGATGGTGTTGAAGACTAAATTCAACTTCAGGAAATTGAATCAAGGATATACATATATATCGTATAAATTGTTCATCGAATTTATGTTTAAAATTCAATAAATTATTATGTCTATGATTGATTGTAATTTCGAAAATACTTCACACCAAATAAACAAAGATTTGCATCTTAATGTTAATGGAGATAATGTTGAAGACCAAATTAATATGAAATCAATCCGAGTATGCATTTATAGCTGATTTTAAGTTTTATTTTATTTTTATGTTTAAAAATAAATGATTTCTAACTATGTTTTGTTATATTTATAATTTAATAAATTTAATGTCCTTAACTTAAATTGAAATCTACAGGTGATATTGATATTGATGTTGAAATTTGAAATAACAACAATATGAACAAATTCAGGGTGAAAAAGTATGACCGCACTATAAGATATCATGCTTAATGGATTTTTGAAACTTATTTAAAAATGGGACAGTGGAAACACAAGCTTAAATTTTGAAATGTTAAAAGGCATTCTTTCATTATTGGGTATTGAAATTTTAACAAAAGACACAATAGTGAAGCAAAATGTATTCGAGAACTTTGTTGACACATTAAAAACTTTTGGAAGATCGTGATTCCAAGACATTAGATATGCATGTAGAGAAACACAAATATTTCTTGTTTAACCAATGACGATACCAAAACATTTATTGACATGTATGTAAAAACTATTGAGATCCACACCCAAGACATTGCACAAGCATAAAAAATTCTGAATTCAATTAGATGTGAATGGTGAATATGCTTGTTCGACAATTATTTGTAGATAACCCTACAAAGATGTTTGGAAAGATTGGAAAGATGCTTGGGACACCTTTACGAGAAGTTTGGAAATCTGTGGCATTCGCTTGATTGATTAGATGGACGAACTGACATGGTTTTTAAAAAAGTCTGATGGCATAGTTTCTGCAAACTTGATTTATGATTGCATCATCCACGCATCTTCTCCTCCAGTTGGCATCATACTTCTTACCTTTGTTTGGAATAGCACTCTTCCCAGGGAAGTTTGTTGTTTTTCATGGTTGGCTCTTAAGAACAAACTGCTCACTTGGGACAACCTTCAAAGGCGTGGTTGGATGGGGCCTAGTTTATGTGCACTATGCAGAATGCATGTCGAAAGTGTAGAGAATCTCTTTTATCATTGCTCGGTATGGAAAAATGTGTTCTCTATCCTGATGGAACAACACCATTTATCCCCTTCATTCCAATCTGATAGTTTTAGTACTTTCCTGGAAATGTGCACTGTTTCTTTCTCAAAGCAATCTGCATATTGCTATCTCCCATTTCTAGCCATGTGGGCTGTATGGAAAGCAAGAAATGTGTGCATCTTCGAAGGGGAAAAAGTTCCTGTCATCAACATACTACACCAGATAACATACACCTCACAGCTGTATTGCCCTACTGTCTCAAGAGTTAAAAAATCTAGATCCAAGGGACCGGGTCCTGTTCTTGTATACCCCTGTGGGTTTTTTGATGGAGCATCAGCCAATGATGCTGGAGGGGTTGGCTTCTGTCTGCACTTGAATGAGTCACATTCCTTCGAGTTTGCATTGGGGGTGGGTCTTAGCACCAACACCAGAGCAGAATTGTTAGGGCTCTGGGCCCTTCTGCATACATCCCAAATGATGGGGTTACCCAAGGTCAAGATATTTGGTGACTCATCTGTCATCATCAATTGGGAAAAGGGCATTGCTTCCCTCACACCACCTGAGCTTCTCCATTGGTGTAGGGACACAAGGAAGATCTGTTCATGCTTTCTAGAGTTGTCTTTTTGCCATGTCTACCGTGAACACAATCGGCTTGTAGACTAACTGTCTAAAAAATCCCTTTCTTTGGCTCCGGGATTGGGATGTTACACTGAATTCATTGATGGTCATTTGATCTCACGGGATTGTTTCAAGCTCTTTTGAGCCTGGTGCTGGAGCATGTTCTCCACCTTTTCATGCACCCATGTGATAGTTTTGGAGCGGACTCTTTTAGATTGTTGTTCTACACTTATTGGTTCATGATAGATATGGTTATGTGGGACATACTTTTTACTGATGGGTATAGTATTACAGAAATTGAACTTGCCCCCTCTCAGCTCTGTTGAGTTGTGACTCATACAGGATGCTTTTGAACTATTATCCTATGACCCAACATAATGATTGTAACCCATATACAGGGATGGCACATTAGATTCCCTTTGATTCTTTAATGAATATCAAGGACAACTTTTTTCTACCTAAAAAAAAACCCTACAAAGATAGACTTCAAAAAAGTGATAAAAATATGATGCATGAGTTTTGGGTATCAAATTATCACGATGCATTAAATGTAAGGGATGTAGTGCAATGATGAATATCACAAGGTCATTATGAAACCCATGCCAAACACTTATTGGAGACAACTCAAACCTAATTGTTTAGTAAATTCAAATAGAAGCACCATAATATTGATATCCCAATAAGCACATTTGTGAAACTTAAACGATTATATGTTAGATTATCACTTTTGGTGACACATGTTGTTGTTACTACAATGTGGAGTTTGAATTATATTATGACACTTTAATTCATTTTGGTAATTTTTTTGGACAAATTCACCTCCTCCTCCCACAATTTATACTTTTATATCTCAAATTCCATGCGATAGAAAATGTGATGAATTATTTTACCAGAAAAATGTGTTGGTGCAAAGAATTACAATCATTATGGAAATTTGGATTTATTCCATTCCAAGTACCTTATTGATATGAATGATCCATCATTGTCAAAGCTAATAGTCAATTGGAAGAGAAACATATATGTCACTCTTGATGCTTCTTCTTGTTCTAGTGCTCCTTATAAAATGATTGATTTGCAAGAGGATAAAATCCATGTGACAAATTTATTAAAGAAGTTTGAACATGAGATTTATAAGTACACCAAACATTCATATATAGCCATGTGGAAAGACCTACAATTCAAACACTCTCGTAAATTCTTTCCACCAATGAAAATCTTGTTAGTGGTTGATTTTGCAAAAAATTACACATTTGTTACATAGAAATAGATACAAAGTGAATATTATCATTCCAACCAAATATTTATACTTGTTCATGTCATATATAGACATGCTCAACACAATATTGATGATATATAAATCACCAATAACAATTGTAATGGGATCTAAGAATACCATTTCTATTTTAGTGATGACCATACACATGATACACATTTTGCTCAACAATGTTTTGATATAATTTATGACTCATTGAAATATCATGCCACGGATTCCAATGAACATTGGGTATGGTCCGATGGATGTGTAGGTCAATTTAAATAATCATGAGCATTCTTTTGGTTGTGTTACTTTCAAAACAAATCAAACATTAAACATATTTGGAAATTATTTGAGACTGGGCATGGAAAAGGAGAATGTGAGGGTGTATGGGCATGTATAAAATGATCACTTTGAAGGTGGCAGATGAACCATTCTAGTGACTGATTTGTATAGTTTGATCAGGTTGTGAATAGTGTAAATTAAATTTAAACCATGAATTTAATCAACAATCAAGCGATGTGCCCAAGTGTTTATATAATTTGTTTGCAAGTTTTTTCAATTTTATTAAAAAATTATTTTATTTATTTATTTTTAATGATGATTGAAATTCCAACTAGTATTTAAAATATATTGATCCTTAAAACCAACATTTTCTTCAAACCAAAGGTTTGGAATATTTGAATTGAAGATGTAGACATATCAATTCCATATGATTCTATCACCATACGTGGGAATAGAGAGTTGCACTCAATTAGAACAAAGGCATTTCAAAATGTGTTGGCATTTTATAGAAAGATATGATCATGTTTTTATCCAATTCAAAATACCACGCATTCCTCTATCTCAAAAAAAGTAAATAGCTTACATAGGAATTCCTGGCTTATTTTCCCAACCATTATTAATGCCAAATGGGGCGTACTTTCCCAGTTGTTGATGGCTTTTGATTCTCTTTGAGCAAGGGATAAAAACACTATCTCTCTAGTTGAGTGGCTTTCATTCAATATTTAAGTAGGCTATTATGCTACATTCTTCTTTTAGTAGAAATTATTTATTAAAACAGATTATTGGAATTTTTGAAAATTTGATAAATGCTCATGTTGGATAAGCTACCACTCATACCATAGGGGAAGTTCGAAATCCTAAAATGCTTAATAATGTAGCTTCATAGAAAGCACAGTCATAGTTAGTCAAAATTTGAATTACTTGTTAGTTCCAACTCAGCTCACTGTAGTACCATACAAGCATAATCCTAATAATAAGTTGGAGAACCATGTTACATTGCAAAACATTCCAAAGTCCATACAAAATACCATGTAAATGGACAATTCCATTCACTGTACAAATCGTGACGGATCAGTCCACAGTGTCCTATAGCTCGAAATATTTCACGTTAAGTGCTTCTCAAACCATATAACACTATACAATATTATTCGGTTAGCTGTTGTTGGAGAAATTTTAAACCTATCTCAGTAATGAATATCTTTTAAGTTTTTCAAAAAAGGTTTTCAACGACTTGGAACTAAAAAAATGAGCTTTTCATATTTTCAAGGACAAATTATAAGAATATTCCTTTGTCTTATTTGGGCCAAGGCATTTCAAAACATCCGTAAGGTGATGTATGACAACCTTGGATATAGACTCCGGCCATAGAGAAATATTACACAAAAATCACTAGAAATAGAAACATCCATCCAGTGGTCCAAGTACTATGTCCATTTACACCCCCAAACTAGCACCATCTATTCCCAAACCATCTATTTCCAAAATGTTTCATTAGGGTAAAAAGTCATAAAAATGTGTTATCTATCATAAAAACACCTAATTTTGTTTGAAAACAGTTGTCAATTGATGTCAAAGGAGTTCAGCAATGACAAAACCAGTGAACATGATGTAAGAGGCAAAGGATCGATGCAAGAGGAAAAGGATTGACAATGTACAGATCAACGATTAGATTTGAATCCGCAAAAGGATCAACGATTAAGATTGAATCGGCATTTGATTGTAGATTAATGGTTAGGAGTGAACCCGTAAGGAAATCAATGGTTCCGAAGAAATGCAGAAAGTGAAAGGTGTAAAATAAAATGTAAAGTAATATGGGTTTCCGCAACCCGGACTCTACCCTGCAGAATGCGGAAGGCAGAAGGTGAAAACAAAAATATAAAGTAATATGGGTTTCCGCAACCCAGAGTCCATCCTGCGGAATGCGGAAGCTGAAAAAGAAAATATAAAGTAATATGGGTTTCCACAACCCAGAGTTCACCCTGTGGAATGAGGAAGGAGGAAGGAGAAAAAGAAAATATAAAGTAATATGGGTTTTCGCAACCCGGAGTCCGCCTTGTGGAATTGAGAAGGCAAAAGGAGAAAACAAAAATATAAAGTAATAGGGGTTTCCGCCACCCGGAGTCCGCTCTGTGGGAGGCGGAAGGTGGATTTTTTTATTCGTTTTAGTTAGGCTGTACGGGTACGTTACATGGATCGATGGACATGAAAGAGTCCGCAATGGATCAATGGATCATGATGGTTGAGGAAAGGATCTGTTGAAAATGAGACAGATATGAAAATCAAATGTCTTAGATCAGACAATGGGGGAGAGTTTACTTAAAATGAGTTCAATGAGTTTTGTGAGATACATGGAATTAAGAGACAATTTTCATCTGCAAAGATGCCTTAGCAGAATGGTATTGTTGAAAGGAAAAATAGAACAGTACAAGAAGCTACCAGAACAATGCTTAATGAAGCAAAGTTGTCAGATGCATATTGGAAAGAAGCAGTATACACATCTGTCTATATACTTAATAGAGGACAACTTAGAGTGAATAAGGATAAGACTCCTTATGAACTATGGTATGGAAGACCAGCCTCAGTCAAATATTTCAAAGTATTTGGCAGTAATTGTTACATTAAAAGGAATGAGGATGATCTTGGCAAGTTTGACTCTAGGACTGATGAAGGAATATTTCTAGGATATTCATCCACCAAGAAGGCATATAGATGTTAGAGCAAAAGGTTACACAAGATTGTAGAAAGTGCAGATGTAAGAATATATGATATAAAACTAAGAATAGTAAGAAGTCATGACAGTGTTGAGAATACAAATGATGAAGAAAAGGAATACTTGCAGAAGGACGAAAGCAGTCATGATGAAGAAGAATAAAGATACATAGGAAGGTGAAGAAGACTCCCCAATACCTGATACAAAAACTATGCCTAGAAGGATACAATAGAATCATCCGGAGACATAGATCATAGTTGATAAAAATGTTGGAGTCGATACAAGGAGACAACTACCATTTAATGAACAAGCCCTACTCTCAATAGTGGAACCTAAGGATTTTACAGAAGCCAACAAAAGTGATGAATGGGTCAACGCCATGAATGAATAATTAGATCAGATTGAGAAAAACGAGACCTGGGAACTTGTCCCAAGACCTAAAGATAAGAATGTTATAGGGACCAAATGGGTTTCCAAGAACAAATTCGATCAGGATGGTCAGGTGATAAGGAACAATGAAAGATTAGTATGTAAAGGGTATGCTCAGGTAGAAGGGATTGATTTTGAAGAAACTTATGCCCGTGTGGCAAGAATTGAAGCAATAAGAATGTTTCTAGAACTCTCATGCCATAAAATTTTTAAAGTGTATCAAATGGATGTCAAATCTGCATTTTTGAATGGAAAAATAGAAGAAGAGGTTTATATTGAACAATCGAAAGGTTTTCTATTATAAAAAAGCAGAGACTATGTTTGCAAACTGAAAAACGCACTCTATGGTCTCAAACAAGCTCCAAGGGCTTGGTTTTCAACGCTGGACAACTATTTAAAGCAACAAGGATTTAAGAGAGGGGCCACTGGAAGTAATATTCGCTTAAAAACCAAAGATGAAAATATGATCATTGTTGTTGTTTATGTAGATGACATCATATTTGGAAGCAATTTACAAATACTAAGTCTAAACTTTGCTTCTGAAATGAAGAAGGAATTCAAAATGTCAATGGTAGGTGAACTAACATTATTCTTGGGGTTACAAGTTTACCAAACAGATAAAGGAATATTATCTCTCAAACTAAGTACATCAAAGACATGCTTAAAAAAATTTAATATGGAAGACTCCAAACCGGTTAGTAGTCATATGATCACAGGTTGTAAATTAAGTAAGGACAATGAGTCTCTAGAAGTGGATCATACCATGTATAGATCCATGATAGGCAGGCTGCTATATGTGACAGCTACAAGACCAGATGTGATGCAAGCTATAGGTTTGGTTGCTAGGCACTAGTCAAGCCCCAAAGAAACGCATGTGACAACAGTAAAAATAATTTTCAAATATTTGAAAGGTACTATGGAGTATGGTATATGGTACCCAAAAAGTAAAGACTTCATCTTAAAAGAATTTACTGATGCAGATTGGTCAGGAAGTATTGATGATCGAAAAATTACCAGTGGAGCAATATTATTCCTAGGAATTTGTTTGGTTTCATGGTTAATTAAAAAACAATCTTCCATTTCACTCTCCACAACAGAGGCCGAATATATTGTTGTTGCGTCATGTTGCACCCAGATCATTTGGATGAAGCAGACACTAGAAGAGTTTTTTTTTTCAGAGGAAAAAATACCAGTCTTTGTTATTCATTATGAATCAAAAGACATCATTTACATATTGGCATAAAGACTGCCAAGATCCATAACCATCACATGCAGATGAGATGACAATACATAACAGCAAAATCATAAGCAAAAGTCTGATCGTAGCAGACTTTTCTCATCATCCCTGATAAATCAGGTCAGAAAGTACTGAAAAAATATTGAAAATGATCTTCAAACAAACTAATCAGAGCAATACATGCTGACAGGAAGAACTCAAATAGAACAAATAATGGTAAACCATCAACTGATAAATACCAAGCTGAATAAAAGAGAGAATCATCTTTTCTAAAAGAGAATAAGATTGCCATGATTCACATTCAAACCATCCATAGTTTCTGAAAAAGAAACAAATCCCAAATCCAGATTTAGGCCAAGTTTTGAGAGTTCATCTGCCGACGTGTTATGCTCACGAAAAGTGTGTTTAAAGATCACCGACGGGGCCTTTTGAAGCATAAGTCTAATGTTGCAACACCAATGCATCAGAGATGGAACATCAAGTGCAGAAATGCGGTTAAGCCAAGAGATTATAACCATGGAATCCCCATAAATCAGCTGCATAGGAATTCCCATAAAAAAACTGACTCTAAGAATAGCCCAAAGGGCCAATAACTCGTCTCTGGTATTCGTACTTCTCCCACAGCCCATAGAAAAACTAAAGAAGTGGGAATCACTGATAAATATCACAAAGCCTGAACCCCCTATATTCTCCCAATAATATGAGCGCCAAATAATAATAAATTGTCATAATACCAATGGCATAAATATGTCCAAAAACGCTGTCATGCACTCCAAGACAAAACACATACCAATAAAGTATCACATCCTAAGAGAACAAGTATCCCAGAAGGTTGTCAAACTAGAGTATGTTGACACAAAAGAACATATTGTTGATATCAAACTTGTGAAGTATGAGCGCCCAATAATAATAAATTGTCATAATACCAATGCCATAAATATGTCCAAAAACGCTGTCATGCACTCCAAGACAAAACACATACCAATAAAGTATCACGTCCTAAGAGAACAAGTATCCCAGAAGGTTGTCAAACTAGAGTATGTTGACACAAAAGAACATATTGTTGATATCTTTACTAAGCCACTACCCAAGGAAGATTTTGAGAATTTTAGATGGAAGTTAGGAGTGATCCCCTTACAACAGCTGTAAAAGAGGAAGCACAATCTTAGGGGGATATATGATGATAGGGCAGTTGTCAAAAGGAAGATTTTGTCATTGTTGTCAAAGGGGGAGAAAATTGATTAAAAGAAGTGTTTCCATCATTTCCAAATGGGAGAATGTTTGAAAATACTTGTCAATTGATGTCAAAGGAGTTCAGCAATGAAAAAACCAGTGAACATGATGCAAGAGGCAGAGGATCGATGCAAGATGCAAAGTATCGACAATGTACAGATCAACAGATAGATTTGAATCCACAAAAGCTTCAACGGTTAAGATTGAATCTGCATTTGATCGTAGATCAACCGTTAGGAGTGAACCCACAAGGAAATTGATGGTTTCGAAGAAATACAGAAGGAGGAAGGTGTAAAAGAAAATGTAAAGTAATATGGGTTTCCGCAACCCAGAGTCCACCCTGTAGAATGCAGAAGGCGAAAAAGAAAATATAAAGTAATATGGGTTTCCGCAACCCAGATTCCTCCCCGTGGAATGCGTAAGGCGGAAGGTGAAAAACAAAATATAAAGTAATATGGATTTCTGCAACCCGGAGTCTGCCTTGTGGAATGCGGAAGGCGGAAGGAAAAAAAGAAAATATAAAGTAATATGGATTTTTACAACCCGGAGTCCGCCTTGTGGAATGTAGAAGGGGGAAGGAGGAAGGCGAAAGGAGAAAACCAAAATATAAAGTAATAGGGGTTTCCTCCACCCGGAGTCCGCCCTGCGGAATGTGGAAGGTGAAAGGCAAAAAATATTTTTTTTATATATATTCATTTTAGTTAGGTTATATGGGCATGTTACATGGATCGATGGATAGGAAAGAGTCTGCAGTGGATCAATGTCTCGGGATGGTTGAGGAAAGGATCTGTTGCGGAAAGGAAAATTTAGAAGAATTTTTGGTGAAGAATTATCACTGCAGAAAGGTATGAATGATAAACTTGAATAGAGTTAAATATTTGTTAGAATGAAGAATTGAGTCTTCATGAAGAGGCATGATCTAAGAATGAAAAGGCGCAACAGTGAAGAGATGCACTCACATAAAACGTGTTAGAAGGTATCTATAGGCAGATGATGAGTGGGAGAATTTGTCTCAGCGATACAGTTTAATGCAGCTGTAGCAGCTGGAGACCAAAGAAGAATCAAAGACATAAATCGTAAAGAAGATATGAAGATCATACAAAAACAAAGGGTGGTAGGGTGGAGCTAGGGTAGGCATCAAGCCTGCAGGGGGGTGTAGCCTCCTTCCAGCAGTAGCTGGTAAATAGGGTGTAGTATCATCTTGTCAGTAGTAGCTAACAAAACAGGGGGTTGTAGCCTCCTTCCAGTAGTTGTTGGTAAATAGGGTGTGGTACCATCCTTGTCTGTTGTAGTAGGAAGAAACTATTTCTAAATATAATTTTGCAGTAATAGGACGTATTGGTGGTTTTTCCCCAATTGGGTTCCACGATAAAATCTGTGTTCTATGTTTCTTATTTATTCTGCGTGTTAAATGTTAATTATAGTTTTTAAATTGTTTAAAAATTATCAATACTGATTCACCCCCCCCCCTTCCCTTCACCCCCCATTCTCAGTATTGTCCAATATTCTAACAAATTTACTTTGATATATTAGAACAACTTGTCCCATATTTCTCACATGCATCATAAAAAATTGCATTATGGCCGTAACAAGTTAGCAAGTAGTACGAACAAGAAAGAAACATATTAAAAAAACTACTCACTCCTAGAAAATAACCACCTAAACATTGCACTATGGAAACCTCATAAGTTTCCAACTCAATCATAAGCCCACTTTTAAGGGCTTCTAAACCATATCCAGGGAATTATTCATATCATCATTAACTTCCATGTCTAGGCAGAAACAACCCATAGGATTCAAATCCCCAAACCTCATGAAAATTATACAAGAAGAAGAAGCACTACAAACCGCACAACCATCAAGGTACGATCCACACAAATAAAATAGTGCATTCAACACTTATATATGTGAGGTTTAAAAATGAGAAGTAGCAATGAGAAGAAAATATATGCAAATGTTTGGAGATAGCAACAATGAAACATAAATGAATATGATGTAGTCTAATTCTATTGCAACATCTAATATGGGGTTTTGTTGTGTCCGCCTACCACATGAAAGGCAACCATGTTTGACAAAACACCTGATACCACATACAAGCAAAACAAACTTCATACAATAGCTTACAACACTCCTTTTTATCTTCCATGGCCAAAAACTCCCTTCCTTCAACTATGGCTGTAATTTGACGGAGCGTGGACAACAATCTCATATTTGACAAGAATTATGTCATCTAAATTATATGAATAGGCTAACCATTATGGTACATGTTCAAGCTTATTGTGAAGATAGGTGGAGATTTCTTTTTTGGTAAGGTTTGCACCCATGGAGTTTCGAACCAGTGACCTTACGCAAGGAGTGCCTTAACATTACGCCCATTCACAATATATTCTATGCCCTAAGGGCGACAATTGTGGAGATTTGGCTCAAATGAAAACACTAGAATTTGTAGGCAAACCGGTCATGCATTCGACTTGCCACAGTACATAGTAGTAATGTAACTGGCCATGGTGCAACGTCTTGTTGTCAGCTGTGCAATGATGTGTACAACTGTGTATGGTGTTGGCCTGGATAAGAGGCCAAATAAAGCCTCAAAATCATTGATTGGTCCTAACCAAATGGTGGCCAAAAACCTTAAGTTAAAATGCTATGTAGATCATGCCCGTGTTAATACTAACACCTCTACCAATTTCAAGAGCCTTAATACTGAAACAAATTTAAGATTATCCTTCTTTGAAAATAACCTAGAATGACCAAAAACCACCTTTAAAATCCTTTGAAGTTACCTCAAAAAAAATACTACAAAACCTAAACTTTTCAAATTATGCCCTTTCTCTAACAAATGAAACCCCTCAAATAAAAATAAAAATAATTATAATAACCCCTCAAATCCAACCCAAACAGCATGCATCCGAGCAAAACCTAAACTTTTCAAATTATGCCCTTTCTCTAACCAGTAAAACCCCTCAAATTAAAATTAAAAGAATTATAATAACCCCTCAAATCCAACCCAAACACCATGCATCCGAGCTCATAATTTCTTATATACTTATCAACTCGATGTACCAGGAATTTATCTACAAAGAATATGTGCTTACAACCAAAATCGAAATGTGTATACATAAAAAAAAAACTCTTACAAGCTCAATAAAATAAAATAAATAAAAAATAAAAAATAAAGGAACTTTACACAAACATTGTTTTAACCAAATGTCTAGCTTCGTCAACTCATGTACCAAGCATTTGTCTGCAAAGCTTTTGTGTTTAAAAAAAAAAAAACGTTATGGACACGATAAACCCAAAGAATCTCAATGACATGTGAAATCCAGAGAGTTTTACAGAAACATTTTTATAAGTAATCCACATTGATGGATTCATAGCAACCCAACATCACATCATAGTCAATAAGCGATTGTCCCTTCCTAATGATTATATACACAAAAATACTACATCCTCCTATAAAAGTTGATATGCTCCCTTCGTAATTTTCATTGTTGCAAATTTTCTCTTCCAGTGCCATCGTCTTTGCGATGCCAATCACATATTTAAGAGCTCATTGCTTTCCCCTGGTATCCAATGACTCTCCTCCCTCATGAAACATAGTTCATTCTACAAAGAACAAATGAACAAAGGGTGAATTTGAAATGGAAATTGTAAACACTTTCCATTACAATTATTAACTAGCACAACCACTTAATTTGTGGTCGGTGAATATCATAAGTCACAAGTTAAGTGCCACAAATTGCTCCTTATCAATGCTTCAACTATCCATTATCACATGTAAATTGAGATATCCACTTAATTTGTGGCTAGTGAATATCACAGGTCACAAGTTAAGTGCCACAAATTGTTGGTTATCCATGTTTTAACTACCTGTTATCACATGTAAATTGATGCACACACGTGCTTGCACACACACACACGCGTGCGCACACACACACACGTGTGTGTGTGTTTCATACTAAAGATGAGTACCCTCTACATCCACATAATAAATATAGGTAGGCCCACCTGAAGGGTCCTCACACCTCTAGGAATATAACATGCCTAACCCAAAGAGTGTCCATGAGAATTGAACCCACAACCTCTCGACCGATGCTCGACCAGATGAACTAACTCTTGTGGCTATATATATATATCCATTTATTTAACATTTGGAACAACTTTAAAATAAAATAAATTTTGACAATACACTTGTTTCATCCCATGAAGAAGACCCTTCTTCATTTACTAAAAACTATTATATACCAGCGTAGATCCAAATCCTAGGCTCTATCAAGCGTCGAGATGGATCAAATCTCTCGAAGTGCAAACCTATTCTTAGGTATTCACTGCTTTGATTCAAACCAAAAGACACATCTTTTTATTTAAGGTTCACATATAATATTTTTATTATTAATATTTAATATTATTTATGGCCGACATATAATATTTTTTGTTATTTTTTATTTTGTTAGGAACGAACATTGAATCATTTCCCCACACATGGTTTATAACCATAGGTTGTTTAGGAAGCCTTGCACATGGCCTTAAAACCATTTGCAAGGCCCTCCTAAACCATGTACAATAAAACCATGGATTGTTTAAGAGGCTTTGCACATGGTTTAAAAACCATGTGCAAAGCCTCCTAAACCATGTACAATAAACCCATGGGTTGTTTAGAATTCCTTGTACATGGTTTTAAAACCATGTGCAAGGCCAACACTTTTTTGCGATAATTCAATTTTGTGTTTTTTTCTTGACCCACATATTTTTTTAAGGATAATTAAATTTTTACTTTTTTATTGTTTTGTTAGGTACGAAGATTACAACATCTCCCCCATATTAGATTGTTTTTATGGCAGACATTTATTTTGGCCCATTAAAAAAATTATTTTTTATTAATAAAAATAACGTTAAGAAAGTGATATTATTTTTTATTTTGTGTTACAAAATCTCTCCCATAATATTCACTATCACTATTATTTTTTGCCGACATGTTACAAACATTACTAATGTTGCATCACGTTACAAGATCTCCCCCATACTGGACTATAGAGCGCCTCTCGGTGCAATAAACACTTCTCGATATAAATCCTTCCTCATCTACTAAAAGTTGTAAAATATAAATAACTATAGATATAATAAAAATACCTATCGATATAATAAAAATACCTAAATACAATTGTTCCTAATTTAAGCCACCTTTACGTTTCCTAATCTGAACATGTAAACAACAAATGCTTTATCTCTCATGCTGTTAAAAATTCTTAAACTCAAATGAGCCCATTATGTGTCACACAGAGTTCTTGATGAACCAGGATAATATGATAAATAAACACACGACGGTTCATAAAGGATCTCTAAGCCATCCATATGGAGGCCTCATAAACGACTCACTATCTGCTGATTTCTAGCTACCCATTAAATGATTGTTAATTAGCTTTGACGATATCCGCTCATTTCAAACTATCCATTAAATGCTCATTAATTAGATTAGACATTCAAGCATAAAATTCGTGATTAACAATATGATAGGTATTTTGTCGTGTAGGCCCGATTTTTCAAAAATTTGGTTAAGATTTTCAAAATCCAAGTTATAATTATCAAATTCTGGAATTTTGAGTGTTCCGAAGATTTCTGATTTCTCAGGGTCATGAATCTATTTTTGCTATCAAAACTATGATTCAAACATAGTTAAATTCCGATTTGTGAACTTTTAGATGTCTCTGTATTTTGTTTTAAAATATAAACTTTTGGAATTTTAAGTGTATTTAAATGTTTTTAATTTAAGAATGTTTCGTTATAGTAATCAACCATAGTTTATGTTACAGTTACTTGTTATTACTAGTTATATATATGTGTGTTTATATAATTGTTTATTTTGAATTTGGAAAGTCACACCATAAAATCAATCTCAAAAGTATACTTGTTTCATTTTCTTGCAACTTGGAAAAACATAAATCATAGTCCACCTTAAATAATTTTTATTGTAATTATTGCAATAAAAACCTTAAACATTCAAAATATGCTGCAGTGAATACACAAAATCGTTTCAAAAGCAACATGTTTCAAACAACCAGCGGTGATTCGAGGGATTAGGGCACTAAGCATCATCAGGGGCCTAGAAACAACATAATTTATCAATAAATTCTTAGGATTTGGGCACTAAGCATCATCAAGGGCTTGGCAACAATATAATTTACCCCTAAATTCTTAGCTATTCGACTATATTATATCTTCTAGAGTTTAAGTTTAAGATTTATGCAAGGATAAAATTTCTTCAGAGATCATATGTCCCTGAGATACAATCATCCACTTTGAATAATTCTAGAGCACCATGCAAATTCTTTGCTTTGGATTTCAAGCATTCATTCCACATAAGTGGTATGTACAACAGTTCATAATATACCAACTCTAGCGCATGCCTTATGACAATAGTATAAGGGGGATCCCATAGATACACAACTTAGAGCTTGCTTCTTTTGCTATAAGGTACAACCCTATGAACAACACTTCTGCATATTCTATTACTCGACACCTGCAGAATTTATATGAGCATTTAATCCATAAAACAATAGCTTAAAACATTAACACTACAATTACATGTAGCAAGTCTCCCATATTCACTACTAATGAATTTGCAAAAATAGGAATGATAATCCATTTTCCATCCTACAACTGAAAATGAAGACCTTCTACTTGGCCCTGGTAAAGGAGGGGAGGAGAGTAGATTATGTATGAGGAGCCAATCCAATAGTTTTAAATGGTTGTGGATATGGAGGATAATAGTTCATCTGTAGTGCTTCGAATGTTCCATCCCATTCAATATCACACCATTTGGTATCTCATGCGTTTAGTCCCAGGATTCTACCTATCAACGACATAAGCTTGAGTGCCAACTTTTTCATATCCTGTTTAATCCTCCTTTAACTCATTAAAAACACAATATAAACCATATCTTAATCCTCTTTTAGTTTTCATTTCATTTCATGTTCCTAGTTCAACTTAACCCCTAACCTATGAATTACCGGAGGAGCAATAAAAAATCGAGGTGGCCTCAAAATATTTCAAATAAATTGAAATGAATTTTTGAAGCAAATTAGATAAATTGAACAAAGATATTGGTGTTTCTTATTTTTAGCTTTAATCAAGCATTCCAATGTACATTCAATAACGAAATGCTCTTTTGATGATCACCATTACCAGAATTGACAATAATCTTGAGGCCAAAGTTTCTTTGCCAACTTCTTTGACACACAAATTTTGGGAAACCCAACCTTTACTCTGAAGAGTTCACTACGACCTCTTCACTTAGACATAAAATTTACTTCAACCAAATTAAATTCGACATGATTTCGATAGAGTTTACTTCAACGAACCTTTAACGAACTTTTACCTTGATAAAATTTTACTTCGACGGGATTTTATTGCAACTTTTACTTCGATAAGCTTATAATAGTAAAAGGAATTTTCTTTTATATAAAGTATATCATTCACTTTGACGTGAAAGACACTTTTTACCAGTCTGTAAGTTGGTAGGAACTTCGTCACAAATATAATACGACAAACCCACAATACGACAAACCCACAATATCAAATAAACAAAATATTAAATGAGACTTGTGTCAAAGTTACTTAAAAACTTTACACAGTGAAACATTAAATATTATTGATTTCTTTTACAAACAGTAAATGTTAAAATCATTCCGAACAATTAATTTTGCAGAAGACAAAATAGAGCAACTATGGCTGCATACACAGACTGCAAACTTTAATTGAATTTTTCATTCTCAATACTTTCTAAATACCACGAGTTTGAGGTCTCAAACACCTCTAATAATTTTTCTTCTCCTCTCCCTTACTCTGTTCTACTCTATTTTTCACACACAATTTATCTACATACACATCAAATTAATATGGCTTCTCTTGAAAGCTACCTATTAGCATTAAAGACCATAAATTAATACATGGTTGTAAATATATCTAACAACTTGACTTGCAGACTACTACACAACTAAATAAATATATAGAGACTTAAGCCTTACTTTCTGACATAATGACTAACAAAAATTGTACTTCTACGGACTCCAGCTGAGTTGATAGAGACTTGATACACATCTGCTCGTAAATTATTTCTCCAACAATTCTTGCAATGCCATAACCCAAAATTGCATCTAAAACTCATTGTGTTTTGATATTTTCCTCTATTGACAGTGAAAATAGTCGGCGACCATAACTCTCCATACCATCCATTAATTTTTGAGAGATGTCATGATTAACTACTAAGAAGTATCCCTTTTCATAATCCCGACCGACTTGGTGAATGATTTGAGCTTTTTGAGTAATTTGTTATAGTCACAAGTCGATAACTGACACATAGTCGTTTTCTCTGCAGTCTCCCGGAAGCTCGATGGGACGATATCCTTATGACAATAAATAGGAATCTGGTATCTCATCATGCATTGAATGAGTTGCAAGAACGTTCATGTAAGTATTAGACAACGGGTTCATCTTAATAGTGTACCAATTTATTAAATTATATTCACATCTTGTAATTAATTTTTCCAACACTCCCTCTTAATTATGAGCAGTTGGAGATCATTAAACCAAAATTTTAGAAAATGTTTCAGAGATAAACAATGAGAATGCAAAAATATTGGAGCACAAAAGATATTTTATTGATCGCGGGCCACTTCGAGGGGGCAACCTTCTTTGAGCAAGCTCAATACAAAATAACTCTTCCGTGCTTTCAATAGCCTCAACACATACTTATATACTAAGTCTAATCTAAACAACTATTACTCCACATAAATGTGGGATAATGAAACCTATTAATTGGACGACTTAACAACTATTACTTACTCCCCATGAATGTGGGATAATACATCATACTAATTGGACGGCTTACAAAGCATATGCGTCTGACAAAATATACCAACAAAATAAAGAGGGGGGTTGACACGGGTTCTTAACATCCCCTCTCTCTTAGAAAACGATTTTTCCTCAAAGCTTTAGATGTGGAAACAACTGCTGAATTTGAAGGAGGGGTTCCCATGTAGCATCCTCTGGTTGCATGTTGGGCCACTGAATTGAAGACCTTTGTGATGGACCGAGAGAGAAGCTGACAAGTGCGCTTATTGAGGATGGCCTCCGACCTCGAAATGATGGATCCTTTAGTAACCCATTCTGGTAAAACAATTCATGCGCTGATGTTGGCCCCGATCACTTGCTGAATGCGAGAAGGAGGAAGTGCCAATTTATAAGCAACATACCCAATCTTTTGAAGAACTAGATATGGGCCAGAGATCTTTAGAGCAAGTTTTTGATGCCCTTTGTCGTTCACGGAGGATTGCTTGTAACGCTGCAGACGAAGAAAAACCATATCACCAACTTGAAATGTGCGCTCAGAACGATGTTGGTCAACCTGTTGTTTCATGTGGGCTCTTGTCAGGTGAAGATTGTCCTGCAGGAGGTGAAGAATCTGATGTCGGTTTCGAAGAACCATGTCAATTGCCTGAACTGGTGAACTGCTGGGGGTGGATGGGAGGAGTATTGGAGGTGCGTGACCATAGACTGCTTCATATTGAGTCATTTTAGATGCAGTATGGTAGGAATTATTGTACCACCATTCAGCGAGAGGGAGCCACTATTCCCATTGATGTTGTTCTTCAGAGATGAAACAACGAAGATAAGTTTCCCAATATTTGTTGACGACTGTAGTCGGACCCTCTATTGGTGGGTGATAAACTGAACTCATATGCAGTTTGGTGTCAGGGAGGCGAAAATGACTTATGAAAGTTGTGTTGCTGTCTGAAACAATGGGATAAGGGATTCCATGAAGAAGGAATATCTGGGCCATGAAAATTTGTGCGATTGAAGAGGTGATATATGGATGGAGTGTAGTTTCACCCTTGTGGTGCTGATAAGGAACACATTCGGCAACCATATGTTGAATTTCGAGTTGCACCCCCTTCCAAAAGAAGTTACAACGCGCCAGCTCATATGTTTTGATGAACCCAGAGTGCGCTGCCGATGGAGAAGCATGGAGTTCATAAAAGACCACATGTTTAAGGTTTGTGCTCTGGGGAAGCACCAGATGACCCTTGTATCTCAGAGAAAATCCATCCCAAGAGGAATACGGTACCATAGAAGGGTTACTGGCCAATTGTTGGATGACTTCAGATAATGAGGATTCATTGACATAGCCTTGCTGGAGAGAGTGTAACCAAGTTGGAAGAGGCATAGAAATAACTGAAAGAGAAACATGGGCATCAAATGTGTGGAAAAGAGCATCCACCGCAAGATTGTCCTGAGCCTTCTTATAGTCATAATCCCTGAGTTTGAGAACCCATTGTTGTTGTATTGGGGATGAGACCCATTGTTCTAAGAAATATTTCAAACTCTGGTGATCAGTCTTGATGCCGAAAGGATTCTCTAAGAGGGATGGCCACCACTTCTGTACTGTGTGCAAAATAGTCATAATTTCCTTCTCATATGTAGAGGTGGATAAATTATTTCCAGAAGTGCATTTGTCGGTGAAGGTAATGGGATGTTCATCTTGAAAGAAGACAACTCCAAGTCCATTCTCGTGAGCATCACGCTCAAGAGTGAAAAGCTTGGAAAAATAAGGCATCTGAAAGGTGCATCGGAATGAAAGATCCAAGGGAGTAGTTGAGACTGCTGAAGGTTGCATCTGAATGAAATGGAGCTGAGCGATGACACCATGTGAACTTTTCTTAAGAAGATTTTCCATGCGATGCGAATTGATGAGGCTGAGAGACCCTGGTGGTAAGCCCCGCAATGTGTGTTTGGTAGGTCATTAATTGAAAACTGCATCCAAAGTTCAGCAAAATCCCATAAAATGGGTCCAAGTGTGCGTAACCATTGAGCGCCCAAAACCACATCACATCCACCTAAGGGCAAGGCAAACATGTCAGAGCGCAAGTTATAATCTCCCATAGATATGCGCACATTACGACACTTCCCTTTGCAAGGTAAGGTGCCACCATTGGCAATCATGACTTCAAAGCTGGAGCAAGGATGGATGAAACAATCAGCCTGTTTGGCGATCCTTGGGTCAATGAAGTTGTGAGTGCTACCAGAATCAATGAGTATTGTAAGAGGGAGTTTTTTGAAGAACCCTCTGACCCGCATAGTTTGTGGGGTGGTGACTTCGGCTAAGGCATGGAGAGATATCTCTGGTTGGTCCTCTGGAGCAGGAAGTTGTTGAATGTCACCATCATCATCTGTGGGATCCTGAGCATCATAAAAAATTTCAGGTGCTGGTGGAGAATCCACATCCTAGAGATAGAGCTTTTGCTTAACACATCTATGTCCCCAAGTGAATTTCTTGTCACAATTATAACAAATCCCTTTTTCCCGATGTTCCCGCATCTCTGCTTCAGACAAATGCTTGATAGGAGTGGTTCTAGGAGCTGGCATATTTTGGGTTCTTTGAGGAACCATAGGTCTAAATGGAACAAGAGTGGATTTGGAGCATTGTTGAGCCCGGATCTTGTCCTCTGCTAGCTTAGAAAACCCGAGGGCTTCCATCATTGTGCGGGGGCAGAACATTTTAACCTCAGAGCGTATTGCATCCTTCAGACCACTGATAAAACAACTAAGGTAGAATGCATCCGGCAATCCCTCGGTGTGATTGACGAGTTTCTCAAATTCTGTTTGATACTCGCGCACAGTGCCAGTTTGGCGAAGTTTGGTGAGTGCTCCTGTGAAGTCATCAAAAGCACTAGGACCAAATCGCTGCAAGAGGAGTTGGGAAAATTCTGTCCAGTTTGGCTCGGCATGAGCCTTGATGTACCAATGGAACCATTGAAGCGCTTCATGTTCCAAATGAAAGGATGCAAGGGAGACTTTATTGAAATCAAAAGTGTTATGCAGACTGAAATATTGTTCTACCCTATAAATCCATCCAGTCGTATCATCACCATTGAAGCGAGGAAACTCCAGCTTCGGCCCGCGATAGTGGCTAAACACTGAGAACCCAATGTCTGCAGAAGACTCAAGCTGGCGGCGGTTGTCCATGGGTGAATACTGACGATTGAAGCTAAGAAATTTTTGATCTAGATCCTCAAGTTTGGACTTGGTGGCGGCAAGTTCTTCTTCCATTTGTGTATTTGCTCCGGCGCGGGTAACAACCATAAGCAGGGTTTTTTTTTTAATTTTTTTAATTTTTTTTATTTTACAAGGTAATGGGTAGAAAAGAAAAAATGGAGAGGGTTTTAGAAAAGAAGATTTTTTATTTAGGAAAAATTTGGGGGGGCAATTGGGGTTTTACGGGGTTTTGGACACTTTTTTAGGGACAAGAAGCAGAAAATGTGAATTTTAGAGGTGGGATGAAGGAATTGGAAAATTTGTCAAAGAGGGACAAGGAAGCAGAATTGGAAAATGAACACCATGGAAAAATTTGAAGGCGATTGGGTGAGAATCAGAGAAGTTAGGACAAACTTTAAAAATTGACAAATATGGAATTTCGGCCTTGAGGAAGTGAAATTGGGAATAGGGTCCTCAATGAAAGAATATGCAGAATGGTATTACGGGGGTGACAGTGAAATTTCAAAGGAAACAGAGCTAAATCAAGGAAGATATGGCTGAAAAACTGATCTGTGGTCTCTGGCGGTGCTAGAAGTGGGTTTTATCAACAGGAAATGGAGTAAATGATTTGTGGCAATTCTGAAATTCTGCACGTTATCAACTGTACATAGAGATGGATCCCAAGTATAATCGGCTTCCTATTGGTTCAAAGGTAGTCACTCGGCCACCAAGGTTGTCTCAGGCTTGAGTATTGGGGCAGTACCCCTCACTTCACGGCTTAGGTAAAACTACTAACCGCTTGGCAAAAAATGACAGCTCTTTGGTTTTCCTCACAGATGGGAATCTAGTCAATCTGGTGGGGGTCATTTCGCTTTTCGCTTGGCAGGTCCTCTCAATGGCCAGCTACTTCGGGGTTCCTGTGGTACTCCTCACAATGAGTTTTAGGGCTATGCCCAAGTACTTCCCACAGTTAAGCGGATAGGGTGTATTCTCTGATCCGAATGAAAAATACTACTGCAAGAAGAAAAACTATTGCAATAATCACAGTGCCAGAAAAAATGTGGCAGAAATTTCACCCAATGCTCAAAAACCCGTAATTAGAGCTAGGGTTTTGAGACAAAAACTTTTAAAATGAGCATAACCCGATCTAGATTACTCAGAATCGCTATTATATCCTGTTTCTGGAACTTGAACAACCCCTCTACTTCTACCCACGAAATCAGAATAGAAATCAGGGCACCTGGTCAAAAGATTTTCGCTTTGTAATTTCCGCGGCTGTCACCGAAATTATGAAAAATTGCTGATTTTAAATCCACGATATCTCCACTTTTAGGACTCCAAATGAGATGATTTTTTTTTTGAAACTGCGTATTTTTGAAAGAGGAATTAAGATATGCAACCTGTTTCTTATGATTATGTGTAAAAAGTTTTAGAAAGTGATCTGAAAGTCACCGCCCAATTTTACCTTCTTTTTTGAAAAGAAAAAAAATTCCCACTTGTGCCAAGGAAAGTGCTCTGATACCAGATGTGGAGAACCTCCTGCAATAAACAATGAGAATGCAAAAATATTGAAGCAAAAAAGATATTTTATTGATCGCGGGCCACTTTGAGGGGGCAACCTCCTTTGAGCAAGCTCAATACAAAATAACTCTTCCGTGCTTTCAATAGCCTCAACACATACTTATATACTAAGTCTAATCTAAACAATTATTACTCCACATAAATGTGGGATAATGAAACCTATTAACTGGACGACTTGACAACTATTACTTACTCCCCATGAATGTGGGATAATACATCATACTAATTGGACGGCTTACAAAGCATATGCGTCCGACAAAATATACCAACAAAATAAAGAGGGGGGTTGACACGGGTTCTTAACACTTGCCAATAGTTTGTAAATATGTCTTCCAGCTAATCTTCACACCTGCAAAATTCTTAACAAAATTCTTTGTTATTTACCAATTCTCTTATGAAATGACACCTTGTGTCAATATCTTTGGTTCTCTTTTGGAACACATGGTTCTTCGACAGTGCAATGTCTAAACTATTGTTGCAGTAAATGGTTGTAGGTTGTTGTTGGTTCTATGACAAGTCTCTTAACATTCTCCGCATCCAGACAACTTGACATGCAACACTTGTATCTACGACATACTCTACTTCTGATGAAGAGAGAATCACAATGGGTTGTTTCTTTGAATCCCACAACAAAACACCTGTACCAAATTTAAATGTATATTCATATGTGATTTTCCTGTCATCTATGTTGCCTCGACTGTCATTGTCAGTGTATCCAATAAAATTGAAATTTTCTGAAATTGAATACAAAATACCAAAATCCTTTGTGCCACTTACATACCTCACAATTGTTTTTCTTGCCTGCCAATGAGAGTCTTTTGGTGACTCCATAAATCTTGAGATAAAATTGATTGCATACATGATGTCTATCCTTGTCCCAGTAAGATACCTAAGGTTTCCAACTAGCCTTTTAAATAGCATAGAATCAACATTTGATCCATCGTCATCCTTGCACAACTTTAATCTTGTTATCACTAGTGCTAGGGATTCCTTACAATTAATAATTTTAAATCTCTTCAAGATTTCATTTGCATACTTGGAATCTGATATAAATATACCACTTACATATTTCTAGAATTGAATGCCCATAAAATAATTCATAAGCCCCAAATCAGTCATTTCGAATTCTCTTTCAATGACTGATATAAATTTATCTATGCCAAAATCATCACTAAATATTAAATCACCAGTAAATAATATTAACATGTTACCTTTCTTGTTGAATTTTATGTACATTGTTGCTTCACATTCACTTTTGTGAAATCCATTTTGGATGAGGTAAGAGTCAATGTGGTTGTACCAAGCTCTAACAGTTTGCTTCAAACCATACAATGCTTTCTTCAATCTATAGACTTTTTTTTCTTTTCTTGTAACCTTGTAGCCTTGTGGTTGATCCACATACAATTCCTCCTCCATATAACCATTTAAAAATGCAGACTTAGCATCCATTTGATAAACATGCCATTTTTTGTGGCCAAAAATTGTTCTGACTGTGTCCATTTGTGAAACAGGTGCAAATGTTTAATTGAATTCTATGACAGGATGCTATGTGAACCCTCTTACAACCAATATTTCCTTATTCTTATGCACATTTCCATCAATTTCTTGCTTGGTCTTATAAATCCATTTAACGCTAATGACATCCTAATCTTTCGGTACATCTAACAGCTCCCATGTTTGGTTCTTCTCAATGCATTATATTTCTTCATTCATGGCTTGTGCCCATACTTCATCTTCGACAACTTCTTCAAATGTTAGAGGATAATCTATTTGAGAAAATAAGGAAAAAACTAAAAATGAATTTGGTGTATTAGCCTCATATATCTCACACAGACTTCTTGTCTTTAATGGATTTGGTGATGTCGAAGTTCTTGAACTACTTGATGGAGTTTGTTGTGCTCTTGGTGTGCTTGTTGGTGTAGCTTGAGTTGTGACTTGTGTCAAAGTACCTTGTGCTGAAACACGTTGTGTTGTCCTAGGAGTGAACGGGGCTACGACATTTTGGATTACATGTGGTGTTTGAACCACTTCCTCCATCATGTCATTATGTGCAACATGAGACACAATTTTGACATTCTTCTTTACGATTCCATCGCATGCTTCATTTTCAACAAATTGAACATCATGACTGATAATTACTTTCCTTGTGATAGGATCATATAAATTTTATGATTTGGTATCTTTAGAATAACGAATAAAAATACATTTATGTCCCTTATTGTCTAATTTCATTCTCAACTCATCTAGTACATGTGCATATGTGACACAACCAAAAAAAATTAAATGAGAAACAATATGTTTCATACCTATCCAAGCTTCTTGAGGAACTTTGTTCTTAACACTCTTCATCGGACACCGGTTCATGATGTATACAATAGTTTACACTACCTCGGCCCAATAATCGTTTGACAAATGCTTGGTTGCCATCATGTTGCGTGCCATCTCCATAATGGTTATGTTCTATTTCTCTGCGGCACCATTCTGTTGAGGTGTATATCACGTAGTGAATTGATTGTGTATGCCATGGGTCTTACCAAATTTTAGAAAATCATTCGATACATATTCACCGCCTCTGTTTGTCCTTAAGATCTTGAGGTTGTATCCACTTTGATTTTCCACAAACGCCTTGAACTGCTGAAAACATCCAAATACATTAGGTTTGAGCTTTAGAAAATAGGCCCATGTTTTTCTTGTGAAGTCATCAATAAAAGTGATAAAATAATTGCAGCCTTCTATGGATGATGTTTGCATTGGCCCACAGATATCAAAGTGCACAATTTCTAGTGGTTTGTGTGCTTTATATGACTTTTCGACTGGAAAATTCTCTCTATGTTGCATGCTAAAAATGATGCCTTCACAAATTCTCTCTAGTTTTTCGATCAATGGAAAACATTTCACCATATTCTTCATGCACAGTAGCTTTAGCCCACCAAAATTCATATGTCCAAATCTGAAATGCCACAATCAGAACTCATCCTGAACTTCTGATTGGTATGTTGCTTGTATTTCTACACTATATTTTTTTTCCTTATCGTAGTGTTTGTTTGCTGCTCTTGAATTTTCATAGTCCTTCATGAAAAACTTGAGTTGTCTTTCCTTTCATATATGGCCTTATACTCGAAGGAAACAAGTGATTACTTTTCGTTTGTACTTTTGGTATAAGTTTTTTGCTTGGACGTATGTCCTTAATCACACAATGGTTGGCTTCCATGTATAATATGTAACCTTTTTGTAATAGCTATCTAATGCTCATCAAATTGTGTTTTAAACCTTCGACATAATAAACACCAGTAATAGTTTTTTGCTCCCCATGGGGGGGTTAGAATCCCAACAGTAACATGGATATTGTATCCAAGTGTGACATAAGTTTGAGTTGATCTATATAGACTGGAAAAAAAATTAAATTACCAGTGATATGATTACTACAACCTAAATATAAATACCATATGTCACATGGAATTTCTTGGACAACATTGCATTCAATTGGAGATGCACACACCAAAAACATTGTGCTAGTTGAAGGGTTGGTACTGCTTAATTGGTTTTGACCTTGATTTCCTTGGTCATATTGTTTCTTCCTACATTCATACGAAAAATGTCCAAATTTCTTGTAATAATGGCAATGAATTTTTTTATTATCAAACCTTTGACCACTTGAATGAATGGGGTTCTGATTTTGACCTCTATCGATGACGTTTACAAAATTGTTGTTGCGTCCTCCTCTAGAAAAAATTCTTCCTTTTCCTCTAGAATTAGATCTCCCCCTACCTCTTCCATGATTTATGGATGACTGTGTTACAAATGCACCTCTTAATGATGTATTTTATCTAATAATTCTACGTTCATGATTGATGAGTGAGGCTTACAACTCATCAATAGTAAATTGAGACAAATCTTTGCTTTCTTCCAAGGTCACAACTAAGAATTCAAATTTTTGGGGAGGACTTCTAAGAACTTTTGCAACAACTATTTTGTCATCTACAATTTCTCCATGAGATTTCATTTGATTTATCAAACTAATAACTTGAGTATAAAATGATTCTACTGACTTTGTATCTTTCATTTGTTGATGTTTTGAGCAAAATCAGAGCTGCTTGAAGTTTAAAACTTTTATCAAACAATTTCAACACTTATTAAACCCAAGAAAAACCTCCAAACACGGAGGATGAAAAACCCAACAATTCTTCGAGTATGATAGATATATTTGCAGAGAATGTTTTACAACACACAAGTAGATTGCCCTATAAGACATTTCACCATAACAGTAGAGAAGAGAGATCCAATTCAACACTGCAAAAATAATTGTATGCAATTGTATTGAACTTGCCATGTGCTTATCATATTAATAAGAAGCCCAAAACCCTATCATGCAAAAGGTAGCGCAAAGGAGGATCAATAAACATACTGAGAGCACCACATAGTGCATTCATAAGGAGAATCTAACTAGAAATCCCTCCATGCAAACATTAGCACCCTTCCTTTCCTCAATTAGCTTTAATTGAATGTTCATTGTCTTTAACTGAAAGTGAACTGACTTGAATTGAATGTTAACTGACTTGATTTGAATGTTAACTTAGTTGAACTGAATGAAACTAACTTGAACGCAATCTTTAACTGACTGTTGATCACTTAGCTAATGTGTTAACTCAAGTGTCATCAATGCTTCACTCTTAGTGCCATCCATGCACAATTTCTATTATTAACTTTTGCATGGATCTGTTTAGTTAATTGATGCATGCTAATTGATGAACATTAAGCTCTTCTCTACTTAATTGATTACATTCATTAATAGTTCAACTAATTCTTTGACTAAGGCATTCATATTTTACTGAATCTTTATAACTTGAGTTCACTCATACATTTGCATGGGTAATTCAAATTCTCTTTCTCTATGCTTGATCTCATTATCATTAAATAATTAATGCATGGTCCATATGTGTATTATTTATCCATCTTATCGTATCGTACCCAGAAGAATTATTCCATACATATTGATGATCATATATATTACCTGGTCCACATAGTCATATGCTAAAGTAATTCACTCTAGGGGTATTTAAACCCTAAATGAGATTTATAGCACTCGTTGACCATGACTAGCAATACATCACATATTATAACCACATGACTTGATACAACACAAGTCCATATCCATAATTGGAGATTCATTCTCATAGGGTACCGTCTATGAGAAACTTGACTTGATATAACACAAGTCTAAACTTGATACAACATAAGACTCCAATCTTGATACAACACAAGATCACAGTACAAGCATCCCACCTCAATGCATGAGGAAATAGAAAGGAATTGATACAACACAATGTCCTGACTTGATACCACACAAGTCCCTAACTTGACACAACACAAGTATTGGAGAATGACTCTTGATGTTGTACACACAACATCATTGACAAAAATTTAAAATCTCTTCTAAGGATTTGCAATTTAGTAGTCTTTACATTCTTTAAACCTTGATAAGTAGTTTCTAGTGTGTCCCATGCCTCCTTAGCAGCCTTTGTTGATGATACTCTTGGGAGTATGCTTTCATGCATTGCTTGATGTATGTAAAACAAAGCTTTTCCATCTTTATTCTTATGTTCCCTCAAGGAATCATTCTCAGCTTCAGTGAGAGCATTATGTGTTACCTGATCTGATGGTTATGTATAGTCATTTTTGGACTATCTTCCATACATCTTACCTCTGAAAAAAGCCTTCATAGTTAGAGACCAATCATAATTCTTTACTGAAAAAATTGGTGTTTGTAGACTTGACATTTCTGTACCAGAAGTGGAAGCCATTCTTTTTCAATTTTTAATTTTCTTAAAATCGCCTTTTACCTTTTTTAAAATAGTTTCTACTCTTCCTAAAGTAGCTCTAATACGAGGAAATTTTTTGACAATTAAAATCACTTACTTGAATTGATCAGTAAATATAAATTTTCCTTGAGCTTGGACATACAACTTGTTTAACTTGATTTTCAACACACAAAATTTGGGAAACCCTACCTTTACTTGGACAAGTTCACTACAACACAACTTTTCACTTCTACAAGTTTACTTTGACATAAACTTTACTTTGACCAAATTAACCTTGACAAGTCTTCAGACATGACTTCCACAGAGCTTTACATCTATGGGCTTTTATTGGGATCGACTTTACTTCGAAAAACACTCACTTAGACAAGATTATAATATTAAAAGGCTATTTTTGTTATATAAAGTATATCATTCACTTCTACATGAAATACACTTTTAACCACTCCGTACGTTGGGATGAACTTAGACACAACTATACTACAAAAAATCCACAATGTGTCGAAGTTACTTAATTTTTTTACAAATGGTAAATGTTAAAATCATTCACACAAGTAATTCTAGAGAAGATGTGCGGCATAAATTAGACTTGCAATCAACACATAAAAACTATAGGTTTATATATTGCATACACAAACTTCCAACTTTACTTGAATTTTCACTTTTAGAGAGCTTGGGCTCTCAATACTTTCTAAAGACCATGATCTTGAGCTCTCAAGCGCCTCTCACAATTTTTCTTATTCTCCTCTCTCTTACTCTGTTTTTCACACACAATTTATCTACAGATGCAATCACTTAATATGGCTTCTCATAAAAGCTACAGATTAACATTAGAGACTATAAATTAATACATAACCTTAAATGTACCTAACATCTTGACTTGCATACTACTACTACAAGGCTAAATAAATATGCTAAGACTTGAACCATACCATCTCACATAAAACTGCACTTCTACGGACTCTCATTAAGCCTACAGATATTTTATAAACATTAGCTCATAATTAATTTCTCCAACAATTTTTGAACCGCCATAACCCAAAATTCTTTTTGGGGCTCGATGTGCTTTTACCTTTTTCTCTAGTGGCAGTGAAAATAGTTTGCGACCATTACTCTCCATACCATCAAGTAATTTATGCGATATGTCATGGTTAACTACTAAGAAGCATCCCTTTTCACAAGCATGACCAACATGACGAATGATTTGAGGTTTTTGATTAATTTGTTCTAGCTACAAGTAGATAAATGACAAATAAACATTTTCTCTGCAGTCTCCTAGAAATTCGATGGGAAAAATTTGTTAGATTTAATGCAGAAATATCTTCATGTGTTTTCTATATCCATTTCTTCTTGTTCAAACTGCTCCTATGCTGGTGGATCTGATCCACATTTATTGGATCTAGATTAGGTTATCAGTTTTCTATATATGTAACCGTATTTCATTAATTCAATGAGTTGAGTGTTTCTCCTCTCGTGTGTGTGAGCGAGCCTTTGTGCTATGCTGGTTTCCTCCTTGGTTTCTTTGATTAAATTGACAATATTCCTCTGATGATAAATAGGATTCTGGTATCTCATAATGCATTGAACGAGTTCTATGAACGTTCGTGTAAACATGAGAGAATGGGTTCATCTTAACAATGTACCTATTTAGCAAATTATATTCCAGTTGCCACATAAATGCAAGGGGATGCACAACAATGGTAATAATCCAATGATATTGAGTTTGCCTGCGTTTTTCAATGAAGTGACTGCGACCAATAGTTACCAAGTTAATTCGAATTTGGTTTTATACCATAAAAATTCCGCATTATAACTTTTAAAAATTAATATACAAAAAGGTTAATGATTTGAAATATAAATTTTATTAAATATATCTTCCAAATGGAAAATATCAATCATACAAAAAAGTATGATGATGGACTGTCCCACTAGGACTTGCATTCAGATTCCATGCCTTGCTAGGATCCTTTCCTCATTTGCTTAAAAAGAAAGATGCACAGTTACATTCTCGTCGATTAATTACATTATATTGCATAATAAAAACAAGAGTCTTGAATACTTTTGCTTGAATCTTTTACATCCTACTATCCTTCTTGTACTTATTCGATCGCTTTCTGTCCTGGTTCTAATAATAATGCGAGTTTGGATAGATAGTTTTCCTCTATGTTCAATTCCCTATACACATGTATTATTAATAGGACCGAGAAGAAATTCACAAGCCTTCCTATGGCTTTTAGAAGTTGCTGCAAATGTGGTGCTTTGATCTAAATTCTGTTGTTGATCCATTCCACTACCATTTTGGAATCCCCATAAACATGAAGGCTAGTGATGTTTCTTTGTACAACCAATTCCATTATCGCATGCAGGGCTGCTAGCTTTGCTTTGCTATTTGAACAATGACATGGGGCATACTTCAACTGTACCTTGTGTTTCTCTGAAAGATATAGAACTCCTCCTGAAACTCCAAGAGGAGGGTCTCCTTGGCTAGCTCCATCAAAGTATTCCCAAGGAGTTTCCTTATTGATGACTGAAGGTACCAGACTCCTAGTCTTATGCAATTTTTCCTTGGACTTGTGCTCTCTGGTCCACTGCACAACAAGGGTCATCATATCTTCATGAGGTATTAGATAGTTATGCAATATTGTTGCATTGCATTCCCACCATATTCCATAAATAAAGGAGGATGGGAATGCATTGAAGAGACGTACCGAACTATCTTCCCACCATGAGAGGCATCTTTGATCCAGTGAAGTACCTGCATGAGAATCTTGTGTTCTTAGCTCTTTCATGGTTTTCTTCCATATTTTTTCTGCATAAGAACAAAAAACAAACAAGTGAGAGCCAGATTCCTCTTCTACATGACACAAAACACACTAGCTTGGCAATTGCCATCCTCCTTTTTTGAGATTCTCCCAGGTTAGAAGTTTGTTACTCAAGGCCAGCCATAAGGTTATCTTTTCCCTTAGGGATCCTTCATTCTTCCATACAGGTTTCCACCACATCTCTCTTTCACCTTGGTATGATTCCAAAGCATAGTTCCTATATCCAGGCTTTGCCGAGAACTCCCCTGTTGTTGTGTTTTTAGGCCATACCAACTTGTCTTATGCTCCTTCTTCTAAATGAATATAACATGATTGTAACTACAAGGTAAAATCCATCGATTCATCTTTGAGGTTTCCCTCCAAACCTAGCTCTTCCACATTTTTCCAATTCGTTCCTCCTTCAATTAGTGAAGAGTGCGAGCAGGCCTCACTAAGCTTGGTGATTCTAAGGTTCCTGAGTTTTTCTAATAATGCCCTTGAAAGCTTAAAAATTTCACCAGCTCCTATCCAGGGGTCCTCCCCTATCCGAACATCCTTCCCATTTCCTATGGACTAGGCAAGCCAATTTCCAATTTGAGGGAAGGCGAGTACAAAGGATTTCCACCCAATGAACCTGTTCTTGTAGGATTTATCCGGTTTTCTTATCCATTCTATGATGGACGCATTTGGTAAATATTTAGAAACCAAAACCTTCCCCCAAAATGAGCTAGGATTTTGAATCAGTCTCCAAAGAGCTTTTGTTGCTAAGGATTTTCAGAAAGGAAAGGGATTTTTAATACCCCATCCTCCGAGCTCCTTAAGGTTGGCCAGATTTTTCCAATTGACTAGCGGGATGCCCACCGATTGATTTCTTGCACTCCATAAAAAGGAGAAGAACTTCTTTCGAATCTTGTGAAGTATACCTTTTGGAATATAGGCTATATAAGCCCAATACACATGTATGCTCTGTAATACCACTTTGAGCAACACTAGTCTTCCTCCTCTTGACAGAACCTTGTTTTCCCAACATCCTATTTGTCCTTGTTCATGTGTTTCTAGTTCCATCTCATAACTTGTAAAGAGGTCACTAAACCCTAGTTCCATCTCATAACTTGTCATCCCTAGTGATAGCATGCAATTTGGTGTTCATGAAACCTTAGTTGGTTTTCAATATGTACATGTACATGTGTTTCTAGTTCCATCTCATAACTTGTAAAAAGATGACTAAGCCCTAGTTCCATTGCATAACTTGTCAACCGTAGTGATAACATGCAATTTGGTGTTCATGAAACCCTAGTTGTTTTCCAATTTGCACATGTTAATGTGTTTCTAGTTCCATCTCATACCTTGTAAAGAGGTCACTAAACCCTAGTTCCATCTCATAACTTGTAAAGAGCTCACCAAACCCTAGTTCCATCTCATAACTTGTCAACCGTAGTGATAGCATGCAATTTGGTGTTCATGAAACCCTAGTTGTTTTCCAATTTGTACATGTCCATGTGTTTCTAGTTCCATCTCATAACTTGTAAAGAGGTCACTAAATCCTAGTTCCATGAAGTCACTAGTCCTTGAAAACAAGAGGGAGAGGGCCACCTAGAGGTAATTGCATGCCAGGAGACCAATGAAGTTGACGGTTCTTCGATCCGACCTCCAGTTATCGAGTTATGTCCAATTGAAAGTCACATGAAAATGTCATGCAGGGACACTTGATGACTTCTGATCCAGTAGTGAAAAACCAAATGGAGCAGCAAAATTGCATGTCGTTGGCTCCTGCAAGTGTGTATGGGCAAGGCCGATATGACAACCCTACAAACAAAACCACGGTCGATGGTTTTCATGCGTTGACCCACAAATGAAATAGTTGCAAGAGTTGACCCAACAATGTAATTAAATGTATATTAAACTAAAAACATCAAAAAATGTAAATTTTAACAACTTGAGAGCGTGTTATTTTCTGATTTCTATTTGTTGGTGTCTAAAGACATCGTTCTTGGAGCCTCCAATGTGCCATAGATGGTGTTTGTAACCTAGGCACACGAAAGGATAGACATTAGTAACATCATAAGAAAAAAAAGAGAACCCAATGAAAATGTGCAAACATGATTTATAGATAACTCACCTGAGGTTGTATGATCGTGTTTATAGTGTCCAGCATCCTCTGAATAATATTATGTCTATGAATGGTATCGTTCAATCATAGGTTTATTACATTGGGAATAAACAAAGGCTAAATAATTGAAATTGTGCTTCACCATTCATTTTAAAGGTTAAATAACGCACTTGACAATGCACTCAGACAAGTAGGCCATCCGGATCATCTCTGGTGCCGATGGTGTCCATCAATCTTTCATGCTCTACATGAGGTAGCAAGTATCATACATGTGACCTATTTTTGTGACCAAGTGTGCACAACTTGATGTTTATAACAAATACTAGATTGGTGAAGTGGTATACAATAGCTCCTGGTCTATAATCCTGATATACATACTCACCCTTCCTTTTCTGTTGTGTTGTGAGTGTCAAGTACTCCCCTTTTATAACCATCGAGCCACTTGGGAATTCAATATTTTCACCATCTGTAATAGGTTCGAGAATGGTTTGCTTCCCCTCTAAGCAACGTGCTAACCAATAGTCAGAACCCCA
Source organism: Pseudotsuga menziesii (assembly GCA_001517045.1). NCBI lineage: Eukaryota > Viridiplantae > Streptophyta > Pinopsida > Pinales > Pinaceae > Pseudotsuga > Pseudotsuga menziesii. The sequence goes on from LPNX010523691.1 coordinate 461,293, forward strand.
TTCATTGCTTTTTGGGGAAACCACTGCATATATCTTACCTGTGAAAGGAAATAGGTCGAGTTAACAATACATTTTTTAAATAAGGTCTTGCATTTCTAATTTCTACATAAATTAAATTCTACATAGGTCGAGTAAACAATACAAAAATGCATTTTCTTATTTAGGTACTACTCATGTACCTGCTTGTATGAGATCCGATATGTGATCATAGTCTGTAGAAATATGTGTCTGATCATCTTCCAAATGGTCTATTTCATTAACCCCATTGAAATTGGTACCAAGTGTCACTCGATCCCATGTATCAACTGTATTTTTATACTCACAATCATCCCATTCATCAATGCTATAGGAACTGCAAAAGCAAGCCTTCAATCTCGTCCAAATTTGTAGGTCTGAGTTGTCTAAGCTTCTAATTGAATGAAACTGTCGAGTTCCGTGCACTGTGTTCATCCGATGTGTTTGGGATCGATCCACATTTGTCACCTCCTAGGATATTCTCCACACTAGGTGTTTCCTTGTTGCTTTTTCTCCCATGATAGATGCACACCATTTCACTATAGATGAAACATCTTGAAGGCGAGCACCTGTAAACTTCATCTCTTCCCTTCGAAGGGAAGTTTTTATGCATGCACCAGCACCATCTTTCTCTCCTTTGTCATGACCAGTTTCAAAGTAGTTCCATACATGTGGAACCTTGTATTTTATGTGCAACAAACACAACCATTCAAATACGTGTGCATTCTTGAACTGTCCAGCACAACCATCTGACCAAATGAAATGAAGATAAAATGGTATATCCATAGCTATCACATGATCATAGAATAATTTAAAGCAATGTTGCACGTAATGGATGTCATGGGTCCGGTCGTCACTTATGTAGAAGTGAATTTCTTTCAGTATCACATGTTTCTCTTCATTGCTATATGGCCCATGTCGATACGTGATATGCACCATTATGCTCCCTTGCTCTGAGTGATAGTATTGACTTTGTATTTCATTTTGTGATTGTAGGGTGTAATTTTCCGCAAAGTCAACCACCGATAGTATTGTTCTAAGAGGGGACGTGTCCTGGCATATTCTGAATTTATCATCTTGCCACTGTGCCATATCGACATGTTGAATGTACTATTGGATCTTTCCACGAAACTCTGAAATAAAATCACATACTTGCACCTGGTGTAAAAAAATAAATAGTGTTATAAAACAACATAAAAAGATATGTACATGAATATTAATATGTCAATATTCAACAATTTACCTTTGAAGTCAACAGTTTAATCTTCCTGCTTTATTTCCCATCATGTAGCTGATATGTCTCATACTGATAGTTCTGCTTCTCGACAATTGCATTCCTGAATGCTTGATCTTCACTTTCATGGATGCTATCAGACCATAATGATAGCCCACCACAATTGTTGCAAGAATCGTCTACACATTGTTTTAAGTAATGTGTCTACCCATCTTGCCTCAAACACATTATTCTATGGATGAAATATCTGGATGACATTGGCGGTACTGTACTTGAGCATTCCTGCACATGGCTAGGATGCAAAAAACGATGTATATGTGCAAATGTATGGTAATATAGGTCAAACTCTATGTGGTATCTACAACAACAAGTATCCCAGATGGTTTTGATTCTAACATACCAAGGCTTGCATTTTTCAAAAGATCTATACAACGAGCCACATTACAGTTCTGTGAACGAGTTTTTTTACCAATCAATATGAATGCAATAGCAAGAGATTTAACATGTGATTACTTGATTCGATATTCTTCATTATTCTTATGCCTAAATTTCTTCTAACAGTTGCCATATTTCTAGATTTAAGAAAATCTAGAAACAATTGGCATTTACCGGCTTCATATTTGTTATCAAAATATTGTTTCATTATTTGAGAACAATGACGAAGGATAGTGCGTTTAGCCACCTTACCTTCCATGGAATTCAATTCGCTCTCGTCGACTTGGATGCATTTAGGAATTCTCTTTCATTTTGATGCAAAATGTCTTGCTGTTTGAAATGATGGAGTGATGTTTACATCCAATACAGGCTGACAACTTCGTTTAGGAGATTGAACCACTAGCAATGAATGTTGCTGAGTCATATTTGCATCAGGAGTAACATAATTATTAAACTCTTCACAATATTGTTCGTTTACTAATGGATAAATAATATCATCTTCTGTATAACCAACTTCCTTTAATTTTGCATTATCTTCCTCAACCTCTACGTGAGGTATCTGCTGAGGGGGAATGGGAACTATTTTCTCATCTAATGAATAACGACGATTTCTAGAAACTTCCCTCTTTTTTTCTTTTTTCTTTTCAGCTTCTTCCAGTGTAAGCACCTTCCTCGCTGACTTTCGGCCTCTATTATGTACATTCCCCATTGAAATCCACCCAAATTTGTACAAAACCTATGGAATTATTTAAGTAATGATTAAAATGTAGGTTGAACAGTTCTCTGTGCACAGGTTCAGAAGAATTGTGTCTTTTTCTACAGTAAACTTGGCCCACAACATGCAACCCAACATTTTTTATATAACACATATCGCATATGCAATATAACGCACCTTCGTTTTATCGCATATGCGATACGAATACAATGCTTTTTAATTAACGGGCAATCATTTAATGTGATCTGCAAACCGCATATGTGATTTAGTCCATATCAAATATGCAACTTGACATTACATGGGGTGGATCATGGCCCAACATTAAATTGGTTTTGGGGGGGGGGGGAGTCAAAGGAGGGAGAGGAAGGTGTGGAGGGAATCATGGGAGGGAGGGATGGGTACGATGATGATGACTATGATGATGATAAGCATGAGGATGACGATAATGATGATGATGATGATCACAAATAGTATGACTATGATAACGATGATTATGATGATGATTACGATGATTATGAGGATGATGATGACTATGATGGTGATTATAATGATGACGATGATGATGACGATGATGATGACTATGATGCTGATGATGAGGATGAGGATGATGAGGAGGAGGATGACTATGATGATGAACATGAGGATGAGGGTGATGATGATGATGATGAGGATGAGGATGATGATGATGATGATGATGATGACGATGACGATGACGATGATGATGAACGATGATGGTGATGATGATGATGATGACGATGATGATGATGATGATGATGAACAATGATGGTGATGATGCAGAGGAGGAGGATGATGACTATGATGATGATGATGAGGATGAGGGTGATGATGAGGAGGAGGAGGAGGATGATGATGATGATGATGATGATGATGATGATGATGATGACAATGATAGGAACAATGATGGTGATGATGAGGAGGAGGAGGATGAGGGTGATGATGATGATCATGAGGAGGAGGATGATGATGAGGATGATGAGGATGATGATGATGATGATGATGATGATGATGAACAATGATGGTGATGATGAGGAGGAAGAGGATGATGACTATGATGATGATGATGAGGATGAGGGTGATGATGATGAGGATGATGATGATGATGATGACGATGATGATGACGGTGACGATGATGATGAACAATGATGGTGATGATGATGATGATGATGATGATGAGGATGAGGATGAGGGTGATGAGGATGATGATGATGATGATGACTGTGATGATGATGAGGAGGATGAGGGTGATGATGATGAGGAAGAGGATGAAGATGATGATGATGATGATGATGACAATGATGATGAACAGTGACGGTGATGATGATGATGATGATGATGATGAGGATGAGGATGAGGGTGATGATGATGATGATGATGACGACGACGATGATGATGATGATGAACAATGATGGTGATGAGGAGGAGGAGGAGGATGAATATGATGATGATGATGAGGATGAGGGTGATGATGATGATGATGATGATGATGATGATGATGATGATGAGCATTATGATGATAATGACGATGACGATGATGATGAACAATGATGGTGATGATGATGAGGAGGAGGAGGAGGAGGAGGGTGATGAGGATGATGACGATGATGATGATGACTATGATGATGATGATGAGGATGAGGGTGATGATGATGATGAGGAGGAGGAGGAGGAGGATGATGGTGATGATGATGATGATGATGATGATGATGATGATGATGATGGGGATGATGATGAGGAGGAGGATGATGACTATGATGATGATGATGAGGATGAGGGTGATGATGAGGAGGAGGAGGATGATGACTATGATGATGATGATGAGGATGAGGGTGATGATGATGACGATGATGATGATGATGACGATGACGATAATGATGAACAATGATGGTGATGAGGAGGAGGAGGAGGAGGGTGATGAGGATGATGATGAGGATGCCTATGATGATGATGATGAAGTTGAGGGTGAGGATGATGATGATGAGGATGATGATGATGAGGATGAGGATGAGGATGATGATGAGGATGATGATGATGAATATGATGATGACAATGATGATGAACACTGATGGTGATGATGATGATGATGATGATGATGATGAGGGTGATGAGGGTGATGATGAGGAGGAGGAGGAGGAGAAGGAGGATAATGATGATCACAACAACGATGACAATGATGATGAACAGTGATGGTCATGATGAGGAGGAGGATGATGATGAATATGATGATGATGAGGAAGATGAGGGTGATGATGATGATGATGATTATGATGAAGAATGATGGTGATGATGATGAGGATGAGGGTGATGAGGATGATGATGATGAGGAGGAGGAGGATGAGGATGAGGGTGATGATGATGATGATGGTGGTGGTGGTGATGGGGAGTCTAAATGGTATTATAATGGGATAAGGATTCCATTACTCTTTTTAACTCTCATACCAAATTAGTTAATAAAAAATGCATGTTCGTTATAACGCATATGCGATATGAATCGCATATGGGCTATTTCGTGTATGCAATATGAATAATCTATAACTCATATGTGTTATAATGCATATGCGTGTTTTAAAAATTTAAAAACTCGGAGGGAATAAGGTTTGGAATTATGTTCGGAATTAGCTTCGGACTACCGAACCTATTGGCTAGGATATAAAAACCAGGGCTATTTCTTGTCTTTTAGAATTCTATCAATATGCTCAGTTTCAATGGCGTCTTTTGCTTTGATAAGCACATTGTTTTTTATGAAAATTTAGAATATTATAGAGTACGATCTTACCATTCTGAATATGTAATCTTTTCCTTCAAATGTATGTTTTAATTATTTATTATTATTTTTCTAAATGACACAGGTTATTTTTTGAAAATAGATACATCGATTGTTTTTTATATAACTTTTGATTACCTTCACCATTTGCCATGAAAACTATATGGTGCACTAGAAGAGAGCGATCTCTACAATAATATATATATAAATCAAGGATTTCATTAATTTTTGTCTCTAAAGTGTTGCACCCACACACAATGTTTTAATATCGAGTTTTTCTCACTTCAATAATTGATAAAAATAAATAAATTTCATGAAACAATATGAATAAATAGTGTTGCACTAGGATCGTATGTCCTTTACATGTCTGCAATATTTTATACAAAATTGACATCATTTACCTCATATATTGCTGCACCCGCACAAACATATATGTTATGATGTGCTGAAGTTTTGAAAACCCAATTTCATGGAAACTAATTTTATAATCATTTACACAGATTTTTTCTGCATCAATGTTATATATTATGAAAGCTGATTCAATTACCTATCTATTGTATTTTTACTTCATCTTCATCTTCAAGTACACTTAATTCTCACCTAAAGTCATAGGTTCCATGTTTTTCCAGTATTATGTAGCATCTAATGTGTCTTTAAAGGAGTCCATGATTGTGCATCACCCCGTAAGCCAAAGGTAATTTTAACTTCTACAAATTTAGATGATTTTCCTGTTGAAGTTAAAACTTTGCTTGATGGGTGTGCTAACATTATTGTGGATGAGTTTCCAAATGCTTTATCCACTATAAGAAGTATTAGTCATCACATTGACTTAATACCTCGTGCAAGTTTACCAAATAAAGCAGCATACATATTAACTACTCAAGAAAATGAAGAAATCAAATAGCAGGTGCAGGAGCCATTGGAGAAAGGATTGGCGAGAGAAACATTGAGTCCTTGTGCAATACACACTATCCTCAATCCAAAGAAATATGGTGGACTGAGAATGTGCACTGACTTCGGGGCAATCAACAAGATCACTATCAGGTATAAATTCCCTTTACCCAAAATTGATGATCTCATGGACTGTTTAATTGGTTCAAAATATTTTTCCAAAATGGATATCATTAGATTAGGATGAGGGAAGGGGATGAATGGAAGACAACATTTAAAACTAATAATGGTTTTCATGAATGGTTAGTAATGCCATTTGGGATTTCTAATGCATCTAGTACATTCATGAGGTTGATGAATGAGGTTTTAAAAGAATTTACTTGGAAGTTTATGGTAGTTTATCTACATGACATTCTGGTTTTCAGTCAGAATAGGGGAGAGAATTTAAGACACCTTGAGCTGGTGTTGAGAACTTTTCAAAAGGAGAAGCTCATGATAAATTTGAATAAGTGTAGTTTCCTGAAGAAAGAGTTAGTTTACTTGGGATTTGTAGTTTCAGAAGAAGGACTAAAGATGGATTCAGATAAGGTACAAGCAATTTTAAATTGGCCAGTTCCAAGGAATTCTTATGAGGTAAGGAGTTTCCATGGAATTGCTAGTTTCTATAGGAAGTTCATTAAGAATTTCAGTTAGATTTGTGCACCTTTAATAGATACTTTCATAGGAAGTAGACAGCCTTTAAAATGGACGGAAGCAACTGATAGGAATTTTAAGTTTCTAAAGAAAAAGATAACTGCGAATCCTATCTTGGATTTGCCTAGTTTTGACAAGGTGTTTCTGGTTGAAACAGATGCTAGTGGAATAGTAGTGGGAGAATTTTTGAGTCAAGAGTAGAGGCTAGTGGCATATTTCAGTGAGAAATTGAATGAAGAAAAAAAAAATTACTCTTCTTATGATAAGGAATTATATAATGTTGTGGAGGATCTTAAGAAGTGGAGACATTATTTGATGCTTAAGAAATTTGTGGTGTATTCTGACAATCATGCTTTGCAGTTCATAAATAATCGGCCTAAGTTAAATGAGAGACACTTTAAATGGGTAGAATTTTTGCAGAACTTTAACTTTGTTATCAAATAAACAAGTGGTAACTCTAATAAAGTTGTTGATGCTTTGAGCAGGATAAATATGATATTGCAGGAAGTTAAGGTCAGTACTTTGGGATTTGAAACCTTCATTGATATGTATAAGGAATATTTAGATTTCAAGGATATATATATATATACTACTTGTGAAAATCCAGTTACCCATAACAAAAGTCAGTGGTTAGATTATATGTTGCAGGAAGGTTTGTTGTTCAAAGATAGCAAATTGTGTATTCCAAAATGTTCAATGAGAGAGAGATTGATTCAAGAAAAGCATAGTGGAGGTCTATCAGGACGTTTTGGACAAGAAAATACTTTTTCTCATGTGAGTAATTTTTTACTTTTGGCCAAATATGTAGCATCATGTGAATAAATTTGTTGAAAGATGTAGAATCTTTCAACCTGCAAAGGGAAGAAGTCAGAACACGAGATTGTATCAGCTCTTGCATATTCCAGCTAGGCCTTAGGATTCCATAAGCATAGATTTTGTTTTGGGTTTACCTAGAACTCAGAGAGCTCATGATTCAATTTATGTTATGGTAGATAAAATCTCCAAAATGGGTCATTTTATTGCATGTAAGAAAACTAATGATGCAACCAGTATTGCTAATTTATTCTTTTTTGAAATTGTAAAGTTGCATGGGTTTCCTATGAGTATTGTGTTTGACAGAGATACAAATTTTGTTGGTCATTTTTGGACAACTCTATGGATGAAGTTGGGGACTAATCTAAGTTTCAATTTTGCTTGTCACCCTCAAACTAATGGTCAGACTGAAGTGGTAAATAAGAGCTTGGGAAACATACTGAGAAGACTTGTGTATCAACATCCAAAATAGTGGGACTTGGCTCTAGCTCAAGCTGAGTTTGCATACAATGACTCACCCAATAGAAGTATAGGTATGATTCTTTTTCAAATTTTCTATCGGATGCATCCAAGAGGTGTATATGAACTTAGAGATTTGGAAAAACAACAAAAAGAAGTGCAAAGGGTGAAGACTTTGCAGTTGCTATGCATGGGCTATAGGAGAATATCAAGAAGAGATTACAGGAAAGTATAAATAGAGAGAAGACTTGAAGAGAAGAGGAGTAAATTTTCACGTTGGAAATTTAGTGATGGCCTATCTTAAAAAGGAAAGGTTCCAAAAAGGAACTTATAATAAATTGAAGATTAAAAATATTGGACCTTGTAAAGTTTTAAGGAATATTTCTGCAAATGATTATGAGATTGAGCTTCCTTCTAACTTTCATATTTCACCAATTTTTAATCTTTCAGATTTGTATCCTTTTAAATATGTAGGTAGCCAAACAAATGGTCTGAATTCATATGGAGATGATTTAGCTATAGTTTGGAAAGGAAAAATTCCACATAAAGAACAACCTCAGATTGAATCCATCCTTGACAAAAGAATCCTAAGGAAGAACGAGAACAAAACATTCTTTCAATACTTGGTCAAATGAGGAAATCAGCCTAGTGAAGATGCAACCTGGATGACAGAGCAAGAAATTTCCAAGTATAATGTGTAGCGTGAAGATTTAATGAAGATTTTTTTTCTTCTCGAGGAGTATGATGCAGGAGCATCCAGCTCACCTTGATGAATAAGCATCCAACTTGACTTAATGATATGAAATGCCATGTAATCACTTCTAGAATGGATAGGGTTTGATGTTAGTGGATAGGGTTAGTTTATTTTTTAATAAGTAGCATATTAGCCATTATTCTCCTTGATCCACGCATGGATTTCCTCAAGGATTGATATTTGTCGATAATGTTTCTTTTATTAGGTCCTCAGATCCAACATAATCGGATTTGACAAGTTTTCTGAGTGTTATAAAATGAATTGAATGCAATAATTAGAAATTTGGGTGAGGACGAGTGTGAGTGCATAGCGTGCAAGAGTGCAGAGACTATGTAATAATACTTCTAGTTAAATTGAATGGAAACAGAGTATTCTGCAAGTTTATCCATTTAGTATGCCCTCGTTTAAATATCTAGGAGTAGTATTGTAATGTCTCTATGTGTATGTGTTTGTTACATTATGAATCCTGATAAAAGCACAGGATATTGAAAATCATCTGTAAGAAGATTCTCCAGATAGAATTGATCCCTTCAATGATCAATTAATCAAAGCTTACAAAAAGGTAAATCTAAGTCAATCATACTGTGGGGATTGATCCTATAGAAGATCAACAATTGTCATTGATTTCTGCAACATTGAGACATAGATACGCAAAGTTAAAACCGTGATCCCATCGGGAGGATGATAAACGATTGAGAACAAGTTTGCAGAAGATCAACGACAGGGAAGAATTGTTGTGTAGAAGGAGTAACTCGGAATTGGAGAAATGCTAGCAAAAAAAAGTTAATAAAGTGACTTCCGCATTTTGACTTGGAAAGTGGATGTCGGAAAGGTGCGAAAGTGCGGAAGTTTTATTTCATAAGTTGGAGATCCGACTCCCGAACCCAGAAATAAAAAATCGAGAAGGAGTGAAAGTGCATAAATCCCACTTTGTAAGTCGACAAGCCAAATTCCGCTATCCCAATCAGGAATCAAAAATAAAAAAATTGTGAGAAGGATGAAACTCTTTTCTGAAATTTGAAATTCTGATTTGCGCATTCTGCAGTAGTGCGGAAAGAGGGTTAGACAGTGCAGAAAAATGTTTAACAGAGAAATTAAGTCGTGTTAGTTTGTTAGTTCTCGGATTCAAGGTCTGTAAACTAATCAACACCATTAGTAACTCCCAATTTATAGGGTTGATCTTGGGCTCTGAATAGCGCTAGGAGTTACTGAAATTAAGTGTGTTGAGTAAGAATGAATCTGAATAGCACTGACCGTTATCTTACTTATTTTGAGTTGATTAAATGAAATTTCAAATCTACTTATCGTCAAGTACTCAAAGAACTACCATGATACATGAGGTAATCCAACATGCAAGGAGGATCTAGATCTTTCTAACTTAGTTGACCAACCCTACGTGAGGCGTTGATAAAAGAAATAGTGTAAGCTAAGGGAAGCATCAAATAAATAAGACTATGTTATATGATGCATAAATAAATATTAAAGATAATATGTAAAGTTTATATATATTATGAATAAAATAATAATTATATATATGCATATATATGGAAATAAAGATAACTAAAATAATAAATAAAGACTCTATGTATTTATTATTACCTAAAATGATTAAATAAATCTTCCATTATAAATTTCAATTAGGAACTAGTAAAAAGTTCCTAAGCTAAACAAAATAACTATTAAATCCACATAAATCAATTAAAGATTACTTTCAATAAAGTAATGAATTCTTGATCTAAGTGAAGTTTAAAACAACTTCCATTTCCTAAAAGGTTTTCTATAAAGACCCAAGACAAGAGAAGGCCTAGGGGATATCATCATTATTCCTAAATAGTTTTGGAGAGCATTTTCCAAAAGCAAGCATTTCTTATAGAGATCCTCATATTCCAAATAGGAGAATCCTCACCTTTAGGAGCTCTAGATCACTTGCATGTTGGAGCCATCTCAGAGGGATCCGGATTAGAACAAGGAATGGTTCCATGTCATGGTTGGGAAGAATGTGGTAGTTCCAAAGTTATCCGGTTATCACATCTAAGGTGAGAAGTAGCTAGGTGTTATCAACCCAAATGGCACTTCTCCGTTCGAGTGCCGACATTTCCTATGTTGGTGCACAAAAGGACATTTATGGATTGAAGGTTGCCTAAAACACTATAGATGGGCATGTTATGAAATACATTCACTATCCATCCAGCTTGCTATTTTTACCTTTTAATATGTCAATTGTTGTACGCGACTTTGCCTATAAGCAACCTATGTACATACGCGACTTTTCCTACAGTATGTTGCGTATTGTATGCAAGTATTTGTCATTGCAACCCGCGTACAGATCTGTACGTGGGTTTCCCTTAGAGAAACTCGTGTGTCATACATGGGTTTCCAGTATCAATACTCGCGTACGCTTTCCTTTGACATTAAAAATAATACATCGCGATTATTTGAGATTTGTTAAGCCCTAAACCATAACCATCTTAACTGTCTCAACCTCCTCAACCCTCAAAACTGCCTTATTTCACTAAGTATAAATAAAGGCCTTGGGGAGGGCATTAATGAATCATACTTGGAGAGCAAAGTTATGCTGGTGGTATCTATTCAAAAGTCTTTGGAGGAGCAGAACTCAGAATCCTTTGGTTGCAGAGGAGTCCTTGTTTCAGGCGCTGGGTTGTAACCTTAACTCATTCACTATTGTTAATAAAGAGAATCCTTATTCCAAATGTGTTTTGAATGTATTTCATGTATCACGGTTTGATGAATATTTATGATTAAGCACTCTATATATTGTTTATCTAACCTGTCCTATATACATGTATAAGCTTGCATTTGGAGGATTTTCTCTTTACAGGTGAAGGAGAAACATCCCTGATAGCTTTGGAGGAGAAGCAGAGTGGGAGAAGACAAAGCTTGGATCAATCGTCGTGAATCGGGTGAATCCATCCTATCTTCATGTTTCCTTTCTGTACTTTAAAGTTAATTTCCTGCAAGTTTTAAGAGTACGTTGGTAACCCCAGACCTTCAGTTATAAGGTGTTTATTCCTGAACAACAGAACTGGTGACTCCACTGGGGAACCCAGACTACTGTAGGTTATTTTTGTTACCCTTGACCAGTACTTTCCTTGAGTTTGTGTGTGGTATCTTGTCCTGGTTCATGCTTACCATAGTGTTTGAAGGCCTTGTAGATTTTCCTTCTTTTTGAGAAAATTTTGCACTTGTACGCGGGTTTCTCTCATACACAGTCACGTACAGAGGCCTGCATACGCGGGTTGCTCTCTAGGACAGTTGCGTACAGTACGTGAGTTGCCCTTATACACAGTCGGGTACAAGCCTTGAAATAGGGATTTTTGGGCTAGGGTTTGCTTGTCCTTGTCATTTTGTGATTCCTGTTTGTTAGTTGGCCCTCCTTATAAACAGTGTGTTGTTATTTTGATGACCTTGGTGGCCACACCTTGTGCTTTCCTGTAAAGCCCTTGGGTTTCTTTTGTTTGGATTGTCTTCTGTTTGCATTTTTGAAGTAGATTTTTCATGTTTGGGTTATAGGTTGAATTGTTTTTGTCCGAATCAGTGATCAGGGTTTTGGGCAATGTTTTTCCCAGTCTATCTTTAGATAGTGATTGGTTTGCCACTTACCTTTGTGTGTTTTCAGTGATTTCTTGTCATTGTAACCGCCTAAGCTAGGGTTCCAAGTCTTCCCTTGTTGGTTGATCTTTGGTCTTATTAATCTGTTTGCTTCAATTTGCTTGTTTTATACAATTGATTTGATCTAGGTATACTCAAGTTTAGTGCATTTTAGGTGCATAGTAGTGTTTGAGCATTTTAAAAAGTGAAAAGAAAAACATTTTCAAGCTGTTTGCATTTGTTTTTGCATAAGTAGTTTTCATTTCAGTTTTAAAATATAATCTCAAAACTACAAAAATATAGTCTTAGTTTCTCTTTATCGTTGCTTTTGTTCATCAATTTATATTTACAAAAAGAAAAAGAAGTTTGCTTTAGTAGTGGTAATTTGCTTTGAAAAAAAATACACCTTTACTTTTTTATTTCTTATCGAGTCAAAAACACCATAGTTCATCACTCCATTTCCTTCTGAGTAAGAAATAGCCCTTTAAAATGAACGCAATAATTAAAATTTACTAGTAATTTTTATTTTTTGAGGGCCATTCACCCACTAGCTTAGGCTAGCCTTGTGGGATAGGAAGTGTAAACTTCTCATAAGTTTTAAAATTCAAACGTAGTGGAATATTCGATAGGTAAATCCTTGTCTTTATAAATTGTATCTGGGAAGCTCCTCTCAAAAGGGAGTCAAGCACGAGGCCGCATGGAGGCATTGGACTGAGGAGATAACCCTCTGATTCCTTGTCAAAATGTAAATCAAGAATTTTATGCATCTGGGGATTCTGTCCTAGACAGAGTTTTGGGCTTAGCTACCCTTCCCATGCATACGAGTCAGGCTGGTGACTGTCCCCCCAGATTGTTGGTATAGCTAAGGTAGCCTTTAGTCTCTTGACATATAGGGTTCATACCTAGGTAAACCAAAAGGCTATTTCTGGTTCACCTTGGACGGGCTTGGAAGGTAACCCTTGTTGAAAGTGTAGGAGGGCAGTGGGTGATTCCTCCGCTTGTGCCTAAGAACCACTTCAAGGACGCCAAGTAATCATTCTTCAGCTTTCTTTGGGAAAGCATATCTTTCACCCTTGTTGATTGTTTGAGGCTTTAGGAAATTTTGTAATGTTTGCTCTGTGGTTTTGTCTGTGTTTAGTTGGATTTAGGGTTTGATTTGTTAAATTTTCAATCGTGGAGGACCAACCTATAAGAAGGTCAAGAAGTTTGCAAAACCTTCCTCCTCTCGTCACATTGGAACCTCCACCTCCACCCCAAAGGCAGAGATTGGACATGGACGGTTCATTTGAACCGGTAGGAGTAAGTGAAGTTCTAGGTGAACCATCACTTATAGCTAACCGTCTTGATTTTGATACAGTTGAGATAGAAGACTTGCAGACTGACGAGTTTGCAAGGAATTTTAACACACCCTTGACTAACTTAAATGATCCTGTGATCATCCAGGTTAGACCTTTTGATTCACCTGTTTTAGGTGTCCCTGTGGGTAGGATTATGTCTACTGTGGGAGAAAGTTCTTTTGTTTTCACCTCAGTCGTTCTGGCTGAAGGGGTACTACCTCCCCCGGTAAGTGCCCCTAGATCTAGCATACCTTCTACGCCTTTGAATCTAGCGAGCCGGGTGGTCCAACCGTCGGTTCACTCAAGCCTAGCAAGTGCTTCTGGTGACATGATTACTGGTATTCCTAGTATACCTACTGTTCCTTCCTCCTTCACATACACTACCCAAAGTGGTCTGGTAGGATCCTCGGCTTTCATCCAAGGATTTCCTTGGAATGGGGGACACATTCCCCCATCCACTCCGTACGTAGGCCCATCACCTTCTTATGTAGGAGTGCAGTTTGGAAACAATACCTCTTATGGGAAAAAATTTCAAACCTCGGTCTCGGCCCCGTTTACGAGCTCTCCCTTTTCGTTGTTTAGTGGAGGGATACTTGCTCCTATTTTTTAGACCCCAATTTCGATTGGGACGGCCCGAACCCCTTATAATGCACCTCCCACTCACAACCCTGTGGCTTACAGATGGAATCCGTTTCAAAGTAATCCATCCACTTCGCAACCGGTGGCAGGGGGCAACCCCACCTTTACTTATGGGCATTTGGGGGCAGGTCCCTCTAATCCCTAGACTGGCACTTTTAGTGCCCCGGTTCGACCCAAGCTTTCGTTCCTGGCAATGTTGAACTTGCCATATTTGTCTAAGTTGATGAATGACCCGGTGAGGCATGACCCCTCATGGCCACCTGTTCCCACCAAATTTCCATCGGACATCCCTAAATTCGAGGGCAAAGTTGGTGAAGATCCTGGGGCTCATGCCACCACATTTCATTTATGGTGTTCTTTGAATTCACTGAATGAAGATTCAATTAGGTTGAGGATGTTCCAGAGAACCTTAAAAAGTACCATGGAAAAATGGTACATTGAGTTGCCTTTTGCTGCTTTTAGTAGTTTTTGGGACTTGGCTAGTGCATTCCTTAGCCACTTTCAGCTTCCAGTCCTATATGATTTCGGAACGGACTTGTTATCTACCTTTAGGTAGAACAAAGCTACCCACATCTTGGATCATATCCAAGAGTGGAGGAGGTGAAAGAGCCTTATAAAAGCCACCATTCCTCCTGAGTTCTTACTAGAGTGGTTCCTTAAATCCCTGTTGCCATACATATCTATGGATGTATCCACCTCAGGAGTGACGAATGAAGAAGAAGCCATTCTTAGGGCCCAACAATTGGATTTGATTTATTCACAATCTGGGATCTTGTATGAGATTATCCCTGAGGCACCGAGGCCTACCCACGATGCAGAGAAGCCTAATCCTAGACCCCATGTTGATGGTGTGGTTGGGTCCATAAACTCTCCCACCATAGAGTCTTTGGCTAAACAACTTCATCAGATGTCCATCAAGCATTCTACAACGGAGGAAACAAAGACTGCCCCTTCCCCCCAGAGTGCAAATTTTTTTGCACATACCTCTCAGAAGGGCAATCAGTAGCCCGGTGGGAAGAAAAAGAGAGGAAATAAAGGAGAGGGAAACCAAAACAAGCAGAAACCCGCAAATAGTGCTGATGGGGGCAAGAAAGAAAAGAAGAAGGTTAAATTCCCGTGTAAGTTATGCCATGAGGATCACCTTACTCACCTTTGTCCCCTTATGGAACAAGCCTAGAAGCTGCTTAAAGCTCAACAACCAGTTGTCCTGAAGGATCCTTTTCCCCAAGGGCAGAACTCTGCTTCAGCTTCTAATGTAGCAAGGGGCACTCAAAATGCCCCTGACCCAAACTATATCAACATGGTTCGATCTTCGACTTTGTTACAGACGAGGAATAAAAAATATGAGAAAGAGACTTCAGAGAAGGGTAGGGCTATAGGTGAAACTTCTAACCCTCTCACGATTGAGAAGCCTGCTGAAACTATGTCGAAGATACCAAAAGGTGTCTTCAAGAAGACCTTGCATAACCCTAATGCTAGGGCTGCTTCAAACTACTCCGTGGTTGAAGATCTAGCCCAAACCCCGTGTGCAATGTCAGCTTTAGAGGTGTTACAGAGCTGTCCCACCCAGTGGGATGCCCTCTTAGCAGCTTTAGGTAGCATGGACTCATCAAGTCTCATGGCGAAATTTCATTTGTCTGATGTTAAAATTCGCCTACCTTACCATGTAGCCTTATCAATAGATGTCATCCATGGTGGAAAGACCATTAGAAGGGCAGTTGTTGATGAGGGTGCTTCTACATGCGTTATGTCCTTGTCCTATTGGAAAGCTCTCGGATCCCCAGAGCTGGTCCCATCAAACACTCTACTTACTGCTTTCGATGGAAGGTCATTTTGTCTGCATGGTATCCTACCGGCTTTTGAAATTAAGCTGGAAGGGAAAGCAGTGTCTGTTGAGGTGGAAGTGATTGATGCACCTTTGGACTATAAATTGCTCTTGGGAAGAAACTGGACTTATGCCATGTCCGCTATTGCGTCAACCATCTTTCGGGTAGTGGTTTTTCCACATGAAGGAAAGTTGGTTACTGTTGACCAACTTGATTTTACTTAAAAAGGTCGTTTAGAGTCTAATGACTCCGCTGTGCCATTGGTTGATCAGGTCAAACCTGCTGCACATAGATTGGGGGTTGGAATGTATGCATCACTGATGGGCACATTTGATCTTCCATCCTTGATTAACTATATTGGTTCTACTAGTGTGGGGAAGTCTATAGCCACGGTTGTTGATAGGACTGATCCTTGGGTTCTCCCTTCCCCCCATGACCGGAACTGCCCTTATCGGCAGTGGAAGTGGCTTACCAAGCTATCACTCAAACCACTGTTGACCCCATTCTAGATCCTCTCACAGTCTTGGAGGACCTGGAAGAAGTCTATTTTCCTACATGGGCGGAAAACTCTTTGCACTCTACGAACTGTATAGATATGGTTTTGCCTTCTGATGAAGCCATTTTGGAAGCCATGAGTGGACGTGGTAAGATCTGTGAGGATCTTCACCATCGATCCTATTTTCTTCCAGAACTAGGCATAATAGAAAATCAAGAGTTTCATATGAGATTGTCAGAGGATGTTGATACACCCATCAATCCCTCACCCAGGGAAGGAATGTTTGTCGAGGGGAATATGGAAAATATTTTCGCTACTATACCTATCAACATCTTTGTAAATCCTGATGCCATGGAAAACATATATATAGGTGCAAACTGCTCTCCTGAAGAGATTGCTATCTATACTGCCTTGTTTAAGGAATTTCGTGATGTCTTTGCCTGGTCATATGAGGAGATGCCAGGCATTGATCCATCAATTGTTGAACATGAGATCCGAACATATCCTGATGCCAAACCTGTTTGACAAAAGTTAAGACATGTTAACTCACGTAAAGCGGTGGCTGTGAAGGCTGAAGTTGAAAAACTATTGAAGGCTGGTTTTATTTATCCCATAGCTTTGATAGAATGGGTATCCAACCCTGTTCCTGTTGATAAGAAGCAGGGGACCATACGCGTCTGTATTGATTTCAGAGATTTGAATAAAGCCTGTCCTAAGGAAAACAATCCCACGCCATTTATAGACCACATTATAGATGCTTGCATGGGAAGTGAAGTGTTCTCGTTTATGGATGGTTTCTCCGGATACAATCAAATTCAAATACAACCGGAAGACCAACATAAAACTGCTTTCATTTGTCTTTGGGGTACCTTCGCGTACAAAAAAAATCCCTTCGGATTGAAAAATGCTGGGGAAACCTTTAAACGAGCTATGAACTTTTCCTTCCATGATATCAAATCCATTTTCGAACCTTACCTTGATGATCTGCCTGCACATTCTCATAAGAGGATTCAACATCCAGATCACTTACGGTTGATATTTGAAAAATGCAGATACTATAAGATCCGCTTGAATCCCCACAAGTGCGTATTCTGTGTCGAGTCAGGAAAATTGCTTGGGTCATTGTCTCTAATAGAGGCATCCAGGTGGATCCATTAAAAGTAGAGGCCATTGTAAATCTGCCTCCTCATTCTATCAGGAAACTTCAAAGCCTGCAAGGGAAGTCTAATTTTCTTTGACGTTTTATTGTTAACTATGCCAAGATTACCAAGGGTTTCATGCACCTGCTTAAATAGGACACCCCATTTGTATGGGATGAAACTGCACAACTCGCTTTCGAGGCATTGAAAAAAGCTTTGTTGTCGGCACCTTTACTGCGTCCGCCAGATTACTCTAGGGATTTTATATTGTATCTGGCCGCGTCTGAGTCGACCATTGGGGTAGTACTGGTCTAGGAGGATGATAAGCTCGTAGAGCATGTCATTTACTATCTTAGCCATGCTTTGGCCAGACCTGAACTCAGGTACTCCCACGTTGAGAAATTAGCCTTAGCAGCTGTCTATGCTATTCATAGGTTACATCACTACATTTTATTGAGGACCACAACAGTAGTGACATATGTGAATCCTTTTCAATATGTTTTGTCCCGATGGATTGTTGGGGGAAAATTAAACAAATGGATAGTCATTCTCCAAGAGTTTGACTTGGATTTTCCATCCGCTAAGTCTAAAAAGTCCTTAGTTTTTGCTGAGCTTATAGCAGAATTTCCTACTGATGAAGATGTAGCTGTTGAAGATGACTCATTCCCAGATGAGCATATCTTCTTGATATCCACCTCTGATCCTTGGTATGGGGATATTCTTATATATCTCTAGACTTTGAAGTATCCTGCAGCTTCCTCATGGGAGGAACGACATAAACTACGCCTTCATGCTAAGAACTACCTCATCATAGGAGATACATTATATCGAAGAGGGGTAGATTCCATTATATCGAAGAGGGGTAGATCCCATGAGGAAGTAAAGATTGTCCTAAATGATTCCCATAGTGGAGCGTGTGGGGGTCATTTATATGGATTAACAACGGCCCAGAAGATATTACGTGTCGCTTATTTCTAGCCCACGATCTTCAAAGATTGTGTGGAAGCAATGAAGCACTGTCATCCTTGTCAGCTTTACACCAGGAAAATGCGGTCACATCCTGCTTCGTTGTTTCCTGTTATCTCGGTAGGCCCCTTCATGAAATGGGGGATTGATTATGTGACATGCAACCCAGCCTCTGCTGGGGGGCATAAATATATTATTGTCGCTGTTGACTATTTTACGAAATGGGCAGAGGCAATGCCTACTTTTAAAGCCGACGGGGAAACAACAGCTTTCTTCGTATTCAATCAAATTATAGCACGATTTGGTATACCCAAAGTGATTGTCACTAACCATGGGAGTCATTTTCAAAATAGAATGATGACGGAATTGACCACTATGCTTGGATTCATACAAGAACATTCATCTTCATACTATCCGCAAGCAAACGATCAAGTAGAGGCTGTAAACAAGACTTTGAAGACTATCCTCAAATGTACAATTGATGCAACCCATTCTAACTGGCACATCATGCTATACCCTACTCTTTGGGCGTACTGAACTAATGTAAAAACTGCTATGGGTTTCTCCCCCTTCCAACTTGTTCATGGAGTGGAAGTAGTTACCCCGGTTGAATGTGAAATCCCATCTTTGAAAAAAACTATTCATGTGTTACCCAATACGACAGAGCTTGAAGAACGTCTGGTACATTTAGAACACCTTGATGAATAGTGTATAGATGCGCTGATTGCTTATCAAGCTCACAAGAATAGGGTCAAAAAATCAATATGATAAGTTGGTCAAACCTCGGATTTTCTCTGAGGGGGAACTTGTTTTGCTTTGGGACCAAGACAAAGAACCCCTGGGGGCAGGAAAATTCAAGGCCATGTGGTTAGGGCCTTATGTCGTGTCGAAGGTCTTAAAGAAGGGTGCATATGAGTTAATTGATTTTGATGGGAACAAGCCATTTGAGCCTAGAAATGGGCTCTACCTGAAAAAGTACTATGCTTAGGCTTAGTTCTTTTTCTTGTATTTTCTTGTATGTATTTTTATGTACATTAGTTTGTCGGTTTTGTTTTTTATACCATCTGCTGGTTGTTGCAGATGTCTTTTGAGAGGTATCTAGGTTTCGTCGATGGCGCCAGCCGCCACACTTATAAGCTAGCTTCAGCAGCGTGGGTCATTTACTCTCCCTCAGGACAGCTAGTCTCCGCAGGAGGCGCTCGCTTAGGTCCTGCTTCTAATAATGTTGCTGAATATAGGGCTATAATTGAGCTTCTATGGGATGCTTTGTCACGTGGTATCACCCAGCTAGAAGTCCGTCTGGACTCTCAATTGGTAGTTTCCCAGCTCAATCGAGCTTATAAGGTGTGAAACCCTATTCTATTACGTCAGTTCATGCAAGTTAGGTTATTGGAAAGAAATTTTGAATTTATTATATTCAATCACATTCCAAGAAATCAGAATTCATT
>LPNX010523691.1:485976-565957 GCA_001517045.1 Pseudotsuga menziesii
GGACCACCCTGGTCACTTGGACCACCTTGGTCCCCATGGTCCCTCCATACTCTAGCTTCCTCAGCCTCTTCGGCTTTGGCAGCCTCCACAACATCCATGTACATAAGAACTGCTCTGGACACTCGCCTAAAAAGGCGTAACGAGACAGGTGGAACTCCAACCACAAAATCCCGCATGACGACCGGGATATGCTCTATCCGCAAAGTGGGAACTCTCTGGGTAATCCTAGCCAGCTTCCCCTCTAGAACCCTAATAAGCCCTGGGTCTTTGCCTACGATAGGATGAACAAACATACGTGGATGCCCCTCAAGGCGGACCTATCCAATATCTGCATTTTGACATGTTTATAGGATTAGGACTTTTATACATATGTATATATCTATCATTTTAAAATTCATACAAAATTAAAAAAAAACTTTTAAAAATCAAAAAATTACCTAGCTCTCCCCATGCTCCTCCTAGAGGGAGGACAATGTCTGTATCACCTCGAAAATCCATTCCGGCATATGGAAACTGCTCTAGTGCTGGTAGTTGCTGCTCCCCCTAGAAGTAGAAGTCATCATCGCACACACTCTACACTGAACCTCCTCCTCCTTGACGGAGGAAGATGTCTCCCCATCTGCTCAGCCTAGGCTGATGTGGAGATCGGACTAGTAGGGGTATGGCAGGGCTCAACCCTGGTACTCTCTCTCGAAGAAGGCAACCAATATGCTAGAATACCCGAAGTTATTCTGCCTTCCTCTCTTGCAACTAGAGAGTTGTTTTCTCATAATTGGGACAACTCCTGAACACCAATCATATAGGGCACCCTGCGTACAATCCACCGCCAACCTCATTTGGTTCCATGTAGCTAGATGTAATGAAGAGGATCTTGTAATACTCACTATGGTGCTCGTCAGTACCTATAGTGTAAAATCATGGATATGTGCAATAGGGACGCAGCTCCCTCTCTTCTGGGTATCAGGTGTGCAGTACACATCAATGTAGTTCTAGACACTTAAAGGATCACCGCCCCTGCTGGTGCCCTCTAAGTTGATCGGCGCTCCTTGTCGTGACAGGCTGGAAATAAAGTATATGTCCTCGGAAGTAATTTCCAAAGTCTCACCCTGTAGATCAAACATCCCTAAATCATGGTCCCAGTAATTTATCATGAACAACAGTAAATGGACATTGGCCCGCATCAGTGATGTGCAAAAGAACTTTGATAACCCACTCGTTCGTAAAGCATGTACGGTGGGCACACTTTGGAGCGCTTCTTGGTCCATATTCTCATGCTCCCGTTCCCTCCATTCCAACACCATCTTTACACCTGGCAAAATAACCATTATGAATCATCAATTTCATATAAAATTTTAAAATTTTTGCCTTAATTTAGCTTTTTATCCTTCACGCAGTACATGCGACTGTCTAGTTAGACATGCCACGTACTGTACGCGACTGTCTCTAAAGGCAACCCACGTATAGAACACGTGTACACGAGTTTCAACACTGTGAACCCGCATACACAGCGTGACATGCTCTAGGATGCTTCAAAATATGAAATTGGGACTCAAATTTGAAAATTGCTAGGATCAAATTGAAGAGCTTGGGGTGTAGGCTTACCTGCAACTTGCGGAATCGGATTTCGTCCACTAGATTGTCCACACCAATCGAATGAAGGTAGAGGTAAAAACTTGCTTCTTATGGCTTAAAATCAAAATGGTGAGTTTTGTTTTAATTTTTGAACTATTTATAGAAATTATATTTCTAAAAGTGGGTTTTTTCCTATAGTTCGAAATATATTCAACTAATACCATCTCTTTTTGCCTTGTAACAGGTTTTTCATCATTACAAAGTGTTTTTTGCTCCTATAGGGTGGTTTTTGGACATTTCCAATGCATTTCTGAATTTATATTTAATCCATGTTAACCTTAGCAATTAACATTTTTTCCACGAACTATGGTATTTTAAACCATTAGTTCCCTGTCTTTACCATTGTTCTTCCGTGGATATGACCTTCTTTTCATGAGTATCCTCCTTTGAAACCTATGTTGTCTTTTGAAACTCATGCTGTAGTTGCTTCAGGTATAGGGGTATCCTCTTAGCTATTTTTCACACCAAATAGAGCTTCTTTTTTATTCTCTTTTTACAAGCTATCCCTTTATAGGACTCCCCACCCTTATGGAGTTTCTTTTGACCCAGGTCTGTCTCCTTAAAAACATACTTGAATGCCGAGTTAACTTGTACATTCAAGCTCATTAAGAATATGTGAATGGGCATCCGCATTGGTGGCAGGTTATCTCTTTCTCGGACCATGCGGAATAATACGAGAAAGGATCCCTCTCTTTTCTATTCGAATTGAGAAGAGTATTCTCAGGCATAGGTTTATCACTTTTTTGGACCCGAGGGACTAAATTTACAGAAAAGGAACTCCTGGTATGAGCTTAGTTTTCTCTTTTTCGTGCTCTAGACCTAAACATGAAAAAGATTCCGAGTGTACTTTGTGCCTTTGTCATGCTCGTTAAACACTAAAGAACAAACCAATGGGTTTATTGTTGTAATCCCCATTTCTCGTACTCAAATGGATCCTTTTGAGTGATCTTGCTTTCCTTCACACTTGTAAAACTCAAGCTATTTATGTTGTTCTAGAAGGAGCATTGGGTAGGTGGTAATTTAACCTTTTTCGGACCTCCCTGACTAAGTACGAAAAAGGTTCACCTTTTCTTCTATGGAAGTTAAGAGAGTTCTTCTGTGGTATGTTTTATACTTTTCCTGCCTCAGGAGACTAAATTGGACGAAAAAGGACCCCCCTGGAGTCTTCTTTGGAGTTTTTCAGACTCTCTAAATGTGAAAACAGCAGCTGAGCATGTGCTAGTTCGGGCTCATTATATCCATGAATCGGTGACACTATCAAGCATTATTTTCTCTTCTCTTCAAGCTTGTTAAAAAATGAAGAGAGATCTGAGTTGACTTTCCTGGACTCGTTAAAATTTAACAGGGAAGGTAAGGAAGAAGTGTTCTCTTGTTTTTAGTAAGTGGCAGCATGTCATCCTTGAACATAGCACTCTCTATTTTTTTCGATACCCATGTCTCAGTGTTCACTTTCAGTTCAGCTAATAGTTCGAGTTTATTACTCCTCCTCTTGTCCATTATACCTGGGGAATCTGATCATGTCTCCTACATGACATATAAGTCTAGTCATTCTATCTATTAAGTTATAAGCTGCCTTGGGTCATCTCTGTGTCATGCTCATTCTTCAAGGACTTAACTCAATGTCTGATCTATATCCTAACCCCATCATTGTTGTATCTATTATGACTTGTGTCTCCCTTCCTATACCCAGTTCCTAGTCACTCTTGTGATCCTTTGGAGGATCTATTGCCTTCCTTATCACAGTATGGTTCTGCTTCAGTACTTCCTGACAATGAAGACCTAGATTTTTGACGATAGTACCTCAGGATTCACTTCCATCATTGGTGAATTCCTTTGCTTTAGTTGTCAATTATCACCTATTGATTGACAAACTATTGAATCCATTCCATGTTCGACTTCAGACTACATTTATTCACATGGCTTGGATTGTACTGGTTCTTTGGGATTGCTTATGAAGACCTTAGTTCCTCATCTATGGACTAAGTTGCACAAGATTATGTTCCATTTATGTACACAACTTCCAGATCTTTGAAGACTCATCATTATTGTATATTGTGGCTTCGATCCACCTTTGTAATATACGTGGTCTTGTACCTGTATCACATGATGTACTCAAATATTGTAAAGGAGCTAGTGTTCCAATATATTGACCATAGCATCCTCAGATATGACTTTGTATATGACATTATTATGTATTTGTTTCAGGCACTACCTCTGCTCCATTGGATTTCTGAGTTCTCCAAAGATAAAGATTATAATGTATTTTGGCCATCGCTTCCCTCTGACCTCACACATTAGGGGGCATCTGTTATCAACCCAAATGGCACTTCTCCGTCCGAGTGCCGACATTTCCTATGTTGGCACACAAAAGGACATTTATGGATTGAAGGTTGCCTAAAACACTATAGATGGGCATGTTATGAAATACATTCACTATCCATCCAGCTTGCTATTTTTACCTTTTATTATGTCAATTGCTCTACGTGACTTTGCTTATAAGCAACCTGCGTACACACGCGACTTTTCCTACAGCATGCCGCATATTGTACGCGAGTATTTGTCATTGCAACCTGCTTACAGATCTATACGCGGGTTTCCCTTAGAGCAAATCGCATGTCATACACGGGTTGCCAATGTCAATACTCGCGTACGCTTTTCTTTGACATTAAAAATAATAAATCATGATTATTTGAGATTTGTTAAGCCCTAAACCATAACCATCTTAACTGTCTCAACCTCCTCAACCCTCGAAATTGCCTTATTTCACTAAGTATAAATAAAGGCCTTGGGGAGGGTATTAATGAATCATACTTGGAGAGCAAAGTTATGCTGGTGGTATCTATTCAAAAGTCTTTGGAGCAGCAGAAATCAGAATCCTTTGGTTGCAGAGGAGTCCTTGTTTCAGGCGTTGGGTTGTAACCTTAACTCATTCACTATTGTTAATAAAGAGAATCCTTATTCCAAATGTGTTTTGAATGTCTTTCGTGTATCATGTTTTGATGAATATTTATGATTAAGCACTCTATATATTGTTTATCTAACATGTCCTATCTACATGTATAAGCTTGCACTTGGAGGATTTGCTCTTTACAGGTGAAGGAGAAACATCCTTGAGAGCTTTGGAGGAGAAGCAGAGCGGGAGAAGACAAAGCTTGGATCAACCGTCGTGAATCGGGTGAGTCCATCCTATCTTCATGTTTCCTTTCTGTACTTTAAGTTTGATTGCCTGTAAGTTTTAAGATTACGTTGGTAACCCCAGACCTTCGGTTATAAGGTGTTTATTCCTGAACAACACTAGGGTTTAAGTGTAGAGGGTTCTTAGCCATTAACAAGCTGAATAGTTGCAGGTATGAGTCTCTACATTTTCAAGTTATATTAATTTTGTTTACAGGTTATACTTATAGTTATTATGGTGTGGTTTAAAGATCTGCAATTTTACCTTCCAGTTTGAATACATGCTTGAGGTTGTTTCATTTGTTTAATTTTAATCGCACCCTTAAAATTCTGAGATAGATTCTAGGGTTAAATTTATTTTAGAATTATATTAAAACTCGTTTGAGAAGTTAATGTCAAAGTTTTAGTCTAGATTTAAACCTTAGTTTCTAGATAACATTAATAACCATACCTCTCTTAGAACTTACTAAAACTAAAACCCTTAGGTATATTTTACAAAGAACTTGTATATGTCTATGACCTTATTAAAAAGAAGAGGTAAAATATCTAACTAAAACCAAATAAATCAAATGAGAGAGCCACATACTTTTAACACACAAATCAATTAATTAAACTACAAGAGGGTTTTAACCGAACCACATTCCATAGTCAACATCGAATTTCGAAATAGTAGTATCAAAGTGCCATTGCTCTGCAATGGCAGTGATAAACTTTAAATTCATCCATTGAAAATCACAGTAGCATACACACGCGGTCTTCACTTAGTGAAACCATGCCATAGCACGTTCATTTGTGGCATATGAAACAATACCACTATTTTCAAAAAAATATTAGAAAATACCTCCCAAAATTGTGTTTACTAACCCCCTCCTAATATGCCTTCCAATTTAAAAAAAACCCCTATTTTCACTATGTATTGTATGTATCCATTTTTTCATTTACATTTTTTATACCCCTTTATATTTCTACCTAGTATATTGACATGATACCCTACATGCATTCTACAATGCACCTTGCTTCTTTCGATGTATATTGTGGATGCACATTACTTCACCCACAGAGATCACATTCATTTCCTAAATTAACACTAGTTTGTCATTTTTTTTAGGTGCCTGCACAAGATCAAAGCTTAAGGAAAAAACATACAATGTGAAAAATTTCAAATCAAAGTGCTAGCTAGGGATAACGAGTGGATGACCTCCGATAGGATTAACATTGATAATGTGTTCACTGAACATATACAACAAATAAATTTTTTTCCAGGTTCCTGAAAAAGATCAAAGCTTAATACGAAAACATACAACGTTGTGTTTAAAATTTTGTAACATTGCATATAGAGTGCACCCCTATCAGGATATTAGTCAATGGTCACATACTCATCATGTCTCACATAAATACTCCAAACTTTAAACTGATTAATAGTTGACGAGGATGGACGTTCAAAAACCCATTGGAAACAATGATAGATATGAATGTGATAACACCATGGATTTGGTATGGATGAATATTTGTCCTTGATAAGGGATAACAAATACAAATCACTGAAACAATGGGGACAATCAAAAGTGGTCGATGTAATTTGTCTTACACCAATTCTCACATGATGAGGTTTTTATTCATCCAAATCATTTCTAAAGTTTGTGCAAGTGATGGAATCAATTAGGGGAAAATTGCAACTTCCCACCTTACAAAAGCTGGATATAATAAGGTGAACATGGAGAACATGAAGGCCACATTTAAAGCACATTTGCAATCGGACGTGTAGGAAAAATGAGATTCTTGTCTTAAAAGTGATTTGAGTGTTCATTTAGAGCCCTCTACTACTTTAGTAAGCTAAGAACACAAGTTAAATGTTATTGGATGATTATTAGGCCATTTATAGACATTGGCCTAAGAATATCCTCAACCTTGTGCTAACTAGATACTAGTCCACTTGTCTCCTCAACAATGAGTGGAAAAATTATCAAAAAGCATTCAATTATCAGCCATGTAAACTCTATTTGTATATTTGTCTTCATTATATGTTGCACTGAGATGAGATTTATACAAAATCTCATCTCTTAAGAGCTTACCCAATGAAAAGGACCACAATAACCATGCAGTAAAGCATTTTAAGGTCTTCGGAGTTTAAGTTTTAAATTTCAAGTTTGGCAAATTACTACCCATATAGAGAGAATAGTTGAGACTATAACTATGTTTTATTTTAGTAAACTGTTGTTGTTTTCTGATTTTAGTATTAACGCTTGTAATACTTCGTCTTCTAGTTTTGAAGGGGTCTGTGAATACTATATGTAAATATCTAGGGTGTAAACTTGAGTAACACTCATTCAAACATAATTTTGACTGCCAAAAATTTTCTATGTGAGTATTTGTAAGGAATCAATGTAAATATTATACGATTTGAACCCGTATACAACCAAAATCAGTCCAAATTGTATAATGTTTAGATAATTTCTTATGTAAATGATAAACATACTTCAGTTCAAAAGATTTACAAGTTAGATGTGGATACAAATAAAATGGACTTGGAATTAAGAAAATGACCTAAAAGAAGACTCACATAATCCTTCTTCAAATTGTGTCAGAAAATCATAAGATTATAGTTCCATGACAATTCATAGCATTAAGGACCATTTTGCACAACTCTGTAAATGAAGAGAAGCTCCATACTTTCACAAGAGAAATTAAATGTTCGAATAAATTTTCACAAATGCCAAGAAACTTTTGTCCTCTCATAAAAGAAAATCCTTCAAGCTAGTGTGGTATACAACCTCATTTTCTGCTGATACTCCTGCTAGGAGGCTTTTTCAGCTCTATACCATGAATATGGCATGAAGAAGCTCCAGGTTTTCTGAGGTCCTGTAAACATTCAATTAGATTGTACAAACAAAGACAAACCTTTTAAGTTGTTGGTGAATCATTGTCATCATTGTAAATGTGCTCTGACATCTGCCACACTTGAAGAATGTTGTCTTCAACAACGCTGGAAATGACCCATTCTTCAGCTGGATTCCATGAAAAGTCTGAAATATTGCTTGTGTGTCCTCCATGTATGAATAGCAGCTCGGGAGGTGCCTCTTCAGCATCCTATGGATTTTGCTCATCACCAATTCTATTGTGAAAGAAAAAGGGACTAGTGCCACTCAGCAATAGATTATAGAAACAGTATTTGTATGCTTTACAATTATATACATCAGGCCTGAAATAAGCTGATTTTTAAAAGTGGACATATATAATTCCTTCCTAATCTCACCTACTGAGGTTCCAAACCATGAGTCGTCTATCTGAACCACATGATGTTAATATAGATTCGTTTTGGGGACTCCAACCAATTTGGAACACTTCTTCTCTGCAAGGACATATACATAAATGGTAGTCATTGTTTAAGGTAGATTTCCACTGAACTTCTCTCTCTCTAAGCCAATAGAATCTAAGAAAACCTCTTACAGGTTGAAGCTATACTATAATACTTTTATCTAGTTATAATTTCCTTTCTCTAAGCAATGTCAAACATACATGTATATAAAAAAAGTTAAGCAGGATTATCTAAGCAACATATTCAGATTTTATTTGTATTTTCGAGAAATAAATATAAAAAATAATCATACATGTGGTGTGCACACATATGAAGAACTCTGTCCAGCTTCTGAATATCATGGAATGCAATAGTTATGTCTGTAGAGCCCGTAGCCACAATCCATTCATTGAACGGATTGAAAGACAAACAATTAACCTGGGCATCATCTCCACAAACTATTACAAGAAAACAACTTTAACAAAATATATACGAGGAAAACTTGAACTTATATGCAAAAAATTTCAAACCCGCCTACAAGAACAAACAAAGAAATTCCTGGAGAGCTCTCTGAACGAATACACCAAATCAAACAAGGAATGTCAAGGAGAAAAAATATAACTGTGCTTAATATAACATGCAGTCATGTAAGATGTAACTTTGACAGCTACTTTCTCTTACCATAGGTGATAATATTTTGACCTCTAATAGGAAAGAAGGAGAGTTTTGAATGTACTAAATAAGGTAGCAATACTCAAAAGATGATATCTGTAAACGGAAGGATAAAATTTTGATATTGAAATGTGTTAAACGAGTTTTTTTTTTGGTTAAATTTTCCACCAAAAACAATTCAGATAGTTCAAGAACTATTACCTCAGCTTGGTGAGCTTCAACAGTATAAAGTGGCTTCTCAGAGTCTTTCCTGATATCCCATAGAAGCAAATGATGGTCATCCCCTACAGACCCAAAGAGATGGTCACGAACTGCATGCCATGCTACATCCTCCACTGGTCCATCATGGTATTACATCTCCAACAAGAGTTACCACAACATTAATGAATACCTTACTGCTGTTATTAAAAAAAATATCACAACACCTAATTCAATTAAACGAATCCCCCCCAACACATACATTTTTTGCCAACAGAAAAAAAATTACACAGCATGAATACAAGAGCAAAGAGAAGAATTATGATCTCTCTGGCAGAACGAAGCACTTTAACTCCTAGATGAATCCCCCATTACCATGTTTGTAATTTATCATTAGTTTCATGTTCCTTTTCTATCAATATATATGGTGTTTGAATAACTAACCATTTTAGTTATTACATGTCAGAAATATTCATCCCATAGATATTCTCAAGCTCTCAAACCCACACAGATGCTGATATTCATCAACAATCCAACATATGAAATTATTAAGGCTTGTTATTTTTTAGGGGAATGTGAAATATCATAGGATATGATTTACATTGAAATATGTTGCATCTCAGAAATTCTATTCAATATTAATTAAATCTTGAGCATCCAACGAACATTGTACAAGTAAAACTTAACTAAGCATCAGATGCTTAAAATCCCAACTCAGAGGAAAGACAATTGAGGCTAAAGGGAAATGGGAAACCAAAGAAAAATATTTTCCAAAAATTTTACATTATCCCATTCATGTCTTTATGTTGAGGAAAAATGATCCTTTGCCATCCAATGCAAAAGAAAGAATGGAATATCAAATGTTTGTGTTCAGCTCATGCTTATCAATCTCCTATGTCTAGGAATCTTGCAGTGTAGTTTATTTGATACCATAGATAGAGGGAAGCCTATGATTTTGAGAACTTTATCTCTTCGATTTTAATGTTATCCCTCAAAGTGGCACTATTTGAGGTTGATCCATGTGTGCAAAAGAAAAACAAGTTTAACATGTAAAGTTCAGGTGCAAAATCAAAATGTATGCATCGTACAACTCAAGAACTCGTTACCTTGATCTTATTGGAAACTATCAATATAGTGTGATTGCATTGTAAATATCTTAGTGTAAAAGAAAAATTGGTTGAAAATGTAGTTTTCAACTGTGTAAAATCAAACTGCATTATAAAGAAGTGAAGGCTCTATATAAGTAAACCAACCAAACTAAGAACAGTTGTTGGAGCTCCTATCTTCCCAAACACAAAATGGAACACTTGTTTGTATCTATTAGTATACTATTATGTGTGTACCAAAACGACATGTGATATATCGTCATGCATTGCCTCCACAGTGCTGCACCATTAGGGAAAGCAATATAGACAACTTGGAAACCTCCAAAGGCTAGTGGCATACAATCAATATAATAGTCTACCAAGTCATTGTTCTATATTGACTCTACAATCATTAGAAGCTAAGTTGCACAAATTAAAGCTATATTGTCATACTTCCTCCTTACAAGGGTGTAGGCCAAAATTCCAAAATTCTTGTAGGCAATGAAACTTTCAAAACTGGTCTCACAGGAGTATAAATTGACTCAGTGCGGTTTTGGCACCAAGTTGGGTACAACATGCTAGTCCAAGTTTTGCTAATATGTTCTACGTATATCATAATGATGTAGACATTATTTAGAAAACACTTAAAAAGAACAACATAAATATGAAATGGATTGTAGTCACCTCAATTGATACTCCTAATTTTGAATCAAAGGATTCATAACACTTTCAAACAAGCTCTGTTAATGTTCCATCCTGCATGGTAAGAAAATATCATACGTGAAATACAGGACCCAATATGGTAAAGTAGGCAATTAATGAAGCTAAGTAGTATTGTAATCACCTAATAAATCATAATCTATAACCTTATGCTTACACCTTGTTAGCTCTATATAATGGGCCATATTAGATAAATCTATACTGTTAAGTGTTCCAATAAATCATACCACTATAAGAGGCTAATGCTTGTTCCCAGTTGTGAATAGCTTATACTTCCTGGTTATGGGAATACTAGTGATACAAATTACCTTGCTATGGCTTATATGAACTATTCCAGCCATATCTAGTAATCAATTGAGCTCGTAATATAAGGATGCTTATTTATACATGAGCTCTCTACAATGGCTTTTACACAGTGATTCATAGGATGGATAGAACCAATACCATTGACTGCTACTAAGGTGATATCAACTACACAGGGTCCATATGTTCTACATAATTAGTATGACTAAGCTAGCCAAGTGCTTATCTCACCAGAGTAATGGTTGTAATTGATTATGTATTAGTATGCACGTATTTATAACACATATTTAATAGGTAACATACCAGTATTGAATCACAAGCTATCTTAGTAATATGAGCTTATTAATATATGGTAATAGTACTCATTAGGTACAAGTAATCAGTATTCATTACTACTTACTAGCCATTGTACTATCCTAATAAAAATAATAGGGTATAGTGTAACACATATCACATAAGTACAAGCTTGGTACTCATTAAGCTACATACTCCTATCAATAATGGTAATAAAACCATGCTCTAGAATAGAGTCATTACACTAAACCAATAACGTTATTTGTATAATATATATATATATATATATATATATATATAATGTCATATTTAGCTTATGGTGATAAATCCTATTCTATAAACATAGGTTATAACTTACATCAGGATAAACAAGAGTTCTAATACTTATAGTCATAACATGAGCTTTACACTTATACTGTAATCTCTCTAAGCTCTTATCTCATTACATAGGTGCATTATCCCTAATTATCATATTGGAGATATACACCATATATATTACTCTGCTTTATAGTATAGTTAGTAATCACTACTTATGGAGATGCTTATATCACGGTAGTTACTTTCTTACAAAACATACAAAGTGATAATAGAATGACATAGAAAGTTGCCTTGCATATATGAAGCTTTGGGGATTCAAGCTAGTCTAGACTTGCAACTATACCAAACACCTATTATTCATGTAGATAGAAACATTAGCATAAGTGGAGATAGCGTGGTTGAAACTTCAAACACAGACAAACAGACGTGATACAACTCTTCTGACAGACAATGTTGATAATCTGTTTTCATTTACAAATCGTTACCTGGCAACTCTTACGATAGATCAGTATGGTCTACTTCTATATATATTTTTCATTCCAGAGCACACACTTTGATGGTGATTGTGGACTCTACATAGAGAAAAAATAGAATGCACTGAATCATTGAAATAATTTGGGAATTGCTGCTATAGCATGCACAGTGGGGAATACTTTCATTAAAAAAGAGACATATGAACATGCCTCTTAAGAATTCAGTGATGCCCTTACAACATCTTCCCATTTGGCTCTAACTGTCTCTGATATCTTCTTCTTTTTCTCAACTGATTTAGGAGCCCTCTTGTCTTTTCACTTCTGCTTGCCCGTTGCCTTTTCCATTTCAACAGCCTACAACCAATCTTGATACATATTTTATTTTAGGATTGCATAAGCATCCCATTGTAGTTCATCCTCAACATTAACACCTATTCTAGCAGATTCTGCAATATTGTCTTCCGACTGAAGTAAACACATTTCTTGCAGTTTCTTCCTCTTACGTCGTTCTTCAAAAACCTTTCTCATTGATACTCCAATATTCATTCTTGTCTCCTTGCTGCAAGAAAGAAATTTAATGATAAATTAAGAAAAATGTAAAACAGGATGTAACAAGCAAGATAGATAAGCATGAAGGAAAGGCTAAAGCCAAGAAGACCTAGCTAAACAATAGTTAAGAGGTATAACCTATAATTAATTTAAGGAAAGAGATCTGAAGTCTCAAGTGCAAAGTATTATACACTCTGCCTTTTAGTTTCTGCATAGATATAGAGGATGTATTACCCTTAATAACCTTCATTAGACAAAACATGAGAAAATCAGAAACATTGTTACAGTTCTGATCTCAACAGCTACAATAGGATTTCCTTGGAGAATCACAAGTTTCTTTTCAAATGAATTCCCCTGGACCTGCAGCATGCTCAAAATACATGACAAAAGAATCAAACATTTCTTCAAAATAATCTATGTCTTTCTACTGACAATTCTCAGTATCCAAAAGCATGTAAACACGGCTCATGAGAAATCATTAACAGTAAAGATTTCTTATCGAGCACTATACGCTAAGAAAATTTTCTGGAACTCAATGAAGTTTCCAGTGTCTAGCAACGCTACTTGTAAAGTAGATTATTCCTTTTGCTAGTATAGTAATTTGTTATCATGTTATGAGTATGGAACTAAGTTCAACTAAAGTTTCAATACTTAAATAATAGATCATATCTCTTTTCTAATAGAACTTACCACAGCCTTGGAATCATCCCATGCAAAATATCTTGTGAAGAAAGAGGGTTCATTTCCTTCAGTAACTATGTAAAGTGGAGTATCTAGAGACAACCCATCAAACAGTGTTGCACACTCTATGTATTTCTGCAATACAATGTATAGTCCTTTAATTATATTTAACTAACAGAAACTAAATGATGCCACAGGGATGTGCATGCTCAACTTTTCTCGAACACATCCATTCATGAACTGGGGCAGATGGCGCTGGGTATGAAGTTGGCTTGACTCTATCGATCTCGTAACCCAAAATAGCCCTTTTATTTACTACGTTTGAGACCAATTTTAATTTTCCATTTGTCAGATAGGAATTCATGACTTTCAAAACCCAATTTATTTCTAAAGAATCAAAACATACTCTAACCTGTCCAATATCAAAACTTTGTTGCTTCAGTTTGGAATTTGCATGCTGACCAATCCAAATGAAAACCTCGCTGCGGGTATCCAGTACTATGATATATTCTGTTAACAGGTCATCTTGAGTGAAGTTGAAGACCTCTATAGGCTGCAAATAAAATAAAATAGATCTTAAGAAGAGAACATACCCAAAGATGAGGGAAAACTATAGACATGAAAAAATATGAAATCAGTTGGGTTTCTTCTTTTCCCATTATGGAGGGGATTGGAGAGTCTAAATTTTGCATGATTCCAATCGCCTTCAATGCTCTTGTAATGTTCAAACAACCCACAATGAAAGTAATGGTGAAGCTGGAATTAGTACCACTGGTACACTTCAGAAAGGTGAAAAGATTGAAGCATTGTAAAATTTTACCCATTTCAACAATAGAACGACACTGAATCAAAACAATCATATCAGCATTTCTGACAGTAGTTAGATGATGAGAAACAATAAATGTTGTTCTATTTATCATAATTCTATTAAGAGCTTCTTGAACCACTTTTTCATACTCTATATCTAAAGCACTAGTAGCTTCATCAAGAAGAAGAATTCGGGGATCTTTTAAAATAGCCCTTGCAATTACAATCTTTGTTTTTGGCCTCCAGATAATTGGGTACCATGCTCTCCCACCATTGTATCAAAACCCTGGAAATAACAACTATAATTGTTAATATATACAATGGCCTCAACAATGAGGAAAGTTAGAAATAATCAAGATCTATATATAAAAAAAACAAAAACCTGTCCCAATCTGCTTATAAATTTTGTTGCATTAGCAAGCTCATAAGCAACATGTATTTCTTCTAGTGTAGGTCCATATTTACCATATGCAAGATTCTCTTTAATAGTGCTTGCAAAGAGGATATGTTCCTGGCTTACAAGTCCAATTTTTTTCCTAATCCATTGAAGTTGAAACTTCCTGATATTGACAGTGTCTATAAGCACTTCACCAGCTTGTGGATCATAGAATCTCTCTATAAGACATAGAATTGTGGAATTTCCACTTCCACTCTCTCCAAATTTCCACTTCAATTCTCTCCAACTAAAGTTGTAGTGGTGCCTCTGGGTATTCCCAATGAGAACCCATAAAATATTTCAACTTCAGGCCGTGCTGGTTACCTGAAATATACATCTTTAAGTTTAATATAACCCTGAATACCCTTAAGGATCTGTAACATCCCCGGTTTTGACCCCGGTTGCATTAATATACATGATACATATGTTGTAAATAATCATGGTGAGGAGTTGAGGGCAAAGGCCCCACCATCAATTTAATTATGTTATGATTCGGATTGGAATGGTCACCGATGGTATATCGGGACATACGGCATATATTAAATTGTGGCATCATGTAAATGTGCATTTTAATTAAATAATCCAATCAGCTATGTTCACTGCAACTAAATTGAGAAGGGGCATGATTCCTAAGGATAAGGAGGGGAAATGATGAACCTTGATCCATGGGGGGAAAGCCATGTGTCACCACCCTATTTGTTTTTCTCATTTTCCCTTGTTTCATCCAACCACGACCTTCATTGTTCTGTTGTTTAGTTGGGGCATCTAATTGCTGGCAAAAAGACCACTACGCTTATGCCTGCACTCTCTCCATGACACGCCTTCTGGGTTGCGGATGGTGACTGTTCATTTTCCTAAGGCAAAGGGAGTTAAAAGGATTGCAATTCCTTGTGTGGGGGTTCAGCCTTTCCCTCTCTTACACCGTTTTGCTAGTCGGAGACGTTCTTTCCTCCTGATCACGCATAGAACTTGTGTTTATTCCACCATTTTCGATTGTGAAGGGTGCGTTGGCTTCATTGTTGAGAAGGGACCTTTTTTGTCCAACGTTGCTGGTGTGGCTGGACTGTGGAACGATCTATTGTTTCATTGTGATCTGCGCTGTGGGTTTCTTCTGTGTGTTTTCCACATTTTGCTTTGGCTGTGTCTTTTTCCATCATGCATAGTTTGGGAGTTTGTTCTTTCCCCATTTTATTCCTCTGCAATTTCTCCAGCGATTGCATTGAGGATCGGGTGCTGTGGGTTCATAGTTGTTCATGGGATGTTGTTTTCCCACGATTGATTGGCTGTGTTTTTCCCTATAAAAGCTTGGATAGTTGTTTGGCTACTTGCGTGGAGTGGTTTTGTCCTCAGACTGCATTGGAATGGAGAATAAGGGCCTGAGGTGCTTGATAAACTTGGTGGGTTGAGAACCACACAGACAGAGCTACTGAGCTAGCTTTCTTCTCCACAACACCTGAATAGCACTGGAAGGGAGATCAGGGTCTGAGGGACTGGGTTGCAGAGAAAGGACTGATTTCCTTGTGTTTGGTGTGTGTGGGTGTTCTAGAATCTAGGATGGCTCTAGTGTTTGTGTCTGTAGCTCTTCAATGAGCTCACTAGCTTGGCATTTAGCCCTTCCCAACTCCTGGATGGCCTGATAAACCCAACTTTGTTGGCTTGGATGATCTGATTGTTCGCTTGATAAACACAATTGTGTTGGCATGGATGAACTGTGTACCCTTGTGGTTTTGTTACCCTTGGCTATGTGTAATCCTGTTAGTTCCTTATTCCTTGGGGAATCATGCCCGGCTTGGGGGTGGCAGCGTTGCTGAGAGATTAAGGAGCACGTGGGCCTATGGTTGGGCAGAACGTTGTAGCTGGTTGCAGAACAAGTTCTTTATAAGATAAGTATTCTTTCCTAACTTGTGTTTGCAATCATATTACCATTGATGGATGATGATATGCATGTTAAATGCTGATCTGTATATGCATGAGTGTTGATTGATATGTTTTGCTTCCATTGTGTATATGAAAGATTATGCTTCATAATATGTTTTATGTTTTCAAGTATCATGCTTCAGCACTATTGTATGTAAGTTCATTTTCATGGGGCTAGATGCCCAGATGATTTGATGTATGGTAGCATTCTCTTCGTCGGTCGGAGGGTTGAGGACGTTACAAAATGGTATCAGAGCGCTGGTTGCAGCATGGGCCTGAATGGGCCATGAAAGATCAGTTAACAGAGGCAGGTTGCCTATTACCAGAAGAAACTAGGAGAAATGGGTGGTGACAAAAAATTCTCAAAAATTTCTAAGTGCCAGAATTTTTGGCCCATCGGAGAACTTAGTATGAAGTTCCTCCGACACAACAGAACTTATAGTTTGAAGCTCAATCGATGCCATGGAGGAAAGACGTTCCGACAGCAAACGCAACGGAAAATTTTTAAAAATTTATCTAAGTAACGAAATCATCGACCATCAGAAGACATTAGTGGTTCGTGTGCCCGCCGTTACGGAAGCCTAGAGCACTAGTCTTCCGACAAGGAAACATTTCGACTGCCGATGCTGATGTGCTTCAACTCGCCGATCGAAAAAGAGCAGTTGATTTGATCGGCGTTGGATAAGAGATCGTTGAGCCGATGAAGCGGTAGAAAAGAAGACTAAAGAGGAAAAATTTTCAAATTTTTCTAAGTCGTAGAATCATCAGCCATCAGCGAATATTAGTGGATGATGTCGCCGATGAACATCAGAAGAAGTTAGATGCTCTTGCACCGCCGTTGTGGATGGCTAGATGACTATGCTTCCAATGGGTATCCTCCGACTGCCGATGGCGCAGAGGAAAGTCGTTCTGACAGCTGACGCAGTGGAAAATTTTCCAAAAGTTTTGTAAGGAACGGGATCATCGGTGAACGAAGGAGAATAACCGTTGACATCGCCGATAAATAGTTGAAGGAAGAGCCGATGTGGCGGAAGGCAAGGCAAGAAGAAAATTCAAAAAAAAATTCTAAGGCATGAGATCATCGGCCATCGGGAAATGTTAGTTGTACATGTCACCGATGAAGGAATTAGTGGATCAGATCGCCGATCGGAAAAGGGTCGATGAAGGTGAACCGCAGTTGCGGCTGCCTAGTCAACTATCCATCCGATGCTGCAAGGGAATAGTCACTCCGACCACTGACAAAGTCATGAGCTATGGAAGACAGAGAAAGATCAAGGGTCGCCGTTGCGGAAGCCGAAAGGACTAACCGCCCGATGTCTAGTACGTCCGACCGTTGATGCAGCGGATTAGTGGGTTTCCCCACAGACGAAGTTCGGATTGTCATACCATTATGGACCCAATTAGAAGAAAATTTCGAAGAGTATAAGATCATCGAAAAATTATTAAGGATCAGACCGCCGATCAAAAGGAATTAAGGGATTTTAAATCCGTCGTTGCGGCAGTCTAAAGCACTATCCACCCGATGGATGGTAGGTTCGGTAGCCGATAGATGTCCGTGGAAAACCATAGTAAGATTACTTTCTGCTATTGCGGCTGCTCAAGGGATTGTGCACCCGATGAACAGTCAGTTTTCTCACTGATGCAGATCGAAAGTTTAGTTGGTTTGCCGCCGAAATGCCGAAACGAAATAAGCAAACGGACTACCGATGAACTAGGTGTTTTGACCACCGAAGTATCGAAAAGATAGCTGGGAAGAGGTCCGATTGGGCCTAAGGAAATTGGGGTTTTCGAGGGAATTTCTCAGTTATTTTTTTTCAACCAGATTTCAGCATATTGTCAGTGGTCACACGATTAAAAAGGAAGAGAGAAAAAATTTGTGTTTTAAGCAAAATTGTGCTTTATGAATTTCCAAAAGAGGAAGGTAAGTAGTTTTGATTTATATTAATGAAATGCATCTAATAGTTTGCTACTAACACATTGCTGAATTACAGACAACTTCCAAGAGCAGTACTCCAGATGGAACAGTGTGGTAAAGCAAGAGGTGGTTCAGTCATGAGAACCCATGATGGGTATGATGCTCGGGATTCTTACAAGCGTGCAGAAGATGCCATGGGAGAAAATGTCTGTAATGAAAATGATGACAGAGTCTAATGGAAGGAGATTCCAGGGGACACCGTCCGAGGTTGCAGACACCATGAGAAGATTGGTTAAATCCCAGGAAGAGCAACATCAATTGAATGCTGCCATATTACAGAGTTTGACAGACTTGCAGAAAAAGATAGATTCTAGGCGAGGTACATCAAGGCCAGAAGGCAGTAAGAGCAGCACTACGAGAAGGAGAAGGACTTCTAGTGGACCATCTGATTCTGAAGAATCCAATGGAGATACACGCTCATCTTCTCATAAGAGGAAAAGAAGAAGGCACCATAGGGATCGCTCTCAAGATGAATTCAGGAAAGCTAAACCTCCTACATTTGATGGTGAGATAAAGACGGGACAAGAAGCTGAAGCTTGGCTTCTTGGGATACAGAAGAGCTTTCAAGTGCAGGATTATTCAGGAAACATGAAGGCAAGAGTTGCCATATTCAATCTGAATGGAAGGGCATCCATTTGGTGGGAACACTTCAAGCAAGTAAAGAAAATCAATGAAAGGAAAATGAAGTGGAAACAGTTCAAGAAGTATTTCAGGTAGAAATACCTCTCTAACAGGTATTACGATGATAAGATCAAGGAGTTCCATGAGCTAAGATTGGGATAGCAGACCATGGATGAATATGCAAATAAGTTTTTGGAATTGTTGAGGTATGTCCGGTACATCAGAGATGAGAAAGTGAAGATCCAACGGTTTTTGAGTGGATTTCCTTCAGCTTACAAAGATAGAATTGAGTTTTATGAACCTAGGACTCTTGAAGAAGAAATTAGGAAGGATAAGTATTGCTATGAGCAAAGCAAGGGTAAACCTGATTACCATAAGGCATGGAAGGACAAGAAGAATGAGAAGTTTGATGAAAGAATGAAAGGTTTCAAACCTTCTAGATCCAGGAATCAGCAGAAGCAGCCATCCCAAGCTGCAAGTAATTCGGTTGGAGTGACAGGTGGGAAGCCTAAAGAGCCACATCAGAATAAAGGTCCACTCAAATGTTGGAAATGTGAAGGACCCACTTGCACAGATATTGTCCACTTGAGAATGAAAGTGCAAGGCCAGCTTATAACATTCAGGGAACATAAACAGTGGGTCAAGTAGCAAGAGTAGTCCCTAGAATTTATGCAGCACTAGAGGACCGCCAGGAAGATCATCAGTCAACTGTGGTTGAAGTTGCAGGTAAGATTGTTGAACAATCTATTTCTATTTTGATTGACCCTGGTTCTACTCACGGTTATATTACTCCGAGAGTAGTAGCCTGTTTGTGCTTTTAAGAAGGTAAAGCATGGAAAATCTTGGCTAGTTCAGCTAGCCACTGGGACTAAGAGAAAGGTCAGCGAAGTGATAGAGAAATGTCCATTGGTCATGAATGGATTGAACACTTGTGTAGATCTGAATGTTCTACCGCTTGGTTCCTATGATGTTCTCATTGGAATGGATTGGTGAGAAGCTCACCGAGTGAAGCTTGACTGTTATAACAAGACTTTTGAATGCATGGATGAAGAAGGAAACCCAGTGGTTGTGAAAGGTATTCCGAAGGTAATTTCAGTAAGACAGGTTTCAGCAATGTAGTTGAAGAAGTTCTGGAGGAAAGGTTTCCAGTTGTATGTAGCTCATATTCTGGAACCAATAGGAGATGAAGCTCCTAGGTTGGAGGACTATCAGGTGTTACAGGAATTCAAGGATGTATTCCCTGATGAGATTCCAAGACTTCCTCCAAAGAGGGACATTGATTTCACCATTGAACTTGTTCCAGGAGTAGCACCAGTGTCTAAGACACCCTACAGGATGAGTACACTGGAGATGCTAGAGTTGAAGATGCAACTGCAAGAGTTGTTGGAAAAGAAGTATATCCGATCGAGTGTGTCTCCTTGGGGAGCACCGGTTCTGTTCGTGAAGAAGAAAGATGGTACACTCAGGTTATGTATTGATTACAGACAGTTAAACAAGGTTACTGTGAAGAATAAATATCCTTTTCCTAGGATTGATGACCTCTTTGATCAAATGAGAGGAGCAACGGTATTTTCCAAGATTGACTTGAGATCTGGTTACCACCAGGTGAGAATCAAGGATGAAGACATTCATAAGACAACCTTCACGACAAGGTATGGGCATTATGAGTTTGTAGTGGTACCATTTGGTCTCACAAATGCACCAACCACATTTATGTGCCTTATGAACAGTGTCTTCAGCAGGTATTTGGACAAGTTTGTTCTTGTTTTTCTTGATGACATTCTTGTCTAGTCTAAGAATGAGGAAGAACATGAAGAGCATTTGAGATTGACATTGTAATTGCTCAGGGAGCATTAGCTATATGCAAAACTGAGCAAGTGTGACTTCTACAGAGATAGAATTCAGTATTTGGGTCACATTATCTCAGAAGAGGGTATATCTGTGGACCCTGAGAAGATTGAAGCCATTATGAATTGGCCTACTCCAAGAAATGTGACTGATGTAAGATCTTTTATGGGACTTGCAGGATACTATAGGAGATTCATTGAGGGATTTTCCAAGGTTGCACATGTCATCACTTCTTTGAAAAAGAAGGGAGTAAAGTTCGAATGGACTTCGAAATGTGAAGAAAGCTTCCAGTGGTTGAAGAATATTCTCACCAGTGCACCAGTGTTGAAGGTTGCAAATCCAGAAAAAGATTTTGTGGTATGTACTGATCCATGCGGACAAGGGCTTGGAGGAGTCCTTATGCAGGACAACCACGTGATATGTTATGAGTCAATAAAGTTGAAGGAGCATGAGAAGAACTATGCCACTCATGATCTTGAGCTTGCAGCCATAGTACATGCTCTCAAGATGTGGATACATTACTTGATGGGTAGAAGATTTGAACTCAGAACAGACCATTGTGGTCTGAAGTATCTATTTGATCAGCCTACTTTGAATGCTAGGCAAGCAAGATGGCTGGAATTTTTATGCAAGTTTGATTTTGAAATCAAGCATATAAAGGGGAAAGAAAACAAGGTAGCTGATGTGCTCAGCAGGAAGGTACAAGAAATGCTTGTGGCATCTCTTAGTATTTTCCAATCAGATTTGAGGCAGTAGATTGTTAATCATGTTGCTGGAGATGAATTGTATGAGCAGGTAAAAGACAAATTGCAGGAGCAAAGTCTTGAGAAGAGGTATGAGGGATATAAATTGGAAGAAGATGGACTTCTTACTTATAAAGGCAAAATTTATATTCTGAGTGTAGTAGATTTGAGGAGAGTTATTATGGATGAAATCCACCAAGCTCCGTATTCTGGTCACCCAGGATATTAGAAGACAATTGCTACAGCTAGAAAGCAGTACTTTTGGACAGGAATGAAAAAAGGAAATGGCTGAATACATTTCAAGGTGCATGAAATGTCAACAGGTAAAGGTTGAGCATCAACATCCAACAAGCTTGTTGCAGCCTTTGCCAGTTTCGGAATGGAAATGGGAAGTTATTTCCATGTATTTTATTACAGGATTGTCGATGACATGGAGACAACATGATTCCATCATGGTTGTGGTAGACAAGTTGACAAGGGCAGCGCATTTTATACCGGTAAAGTCTACACATAAGACTGATGATATTGCAAAGATATTCATGAAGGAGATTTTCAAATTGCATGGATTGCCGAAGGCAATAGTCTCTGACAGAGATGTCAAGTTCCCTTCCAATTTTTGGAAGGGGTTGTTTGCAGATTTGGGTAC
Source organism: Pseudotsuga menziesii (assembly GCA_001517045.1). NCBI lineage: Eukaryota > Viridiplantae > Streptophyta > Pinopsida > Pinales > Pinaceae > Pseudotsuga > Pseudotsuga menziesii. The sequence goes on from LPNX010523691.1 coordinate 508,364, forward strand.
AAAGCTAAACTTCAGCACTGCATACCATCCTCAGACAGATGGGAAGACTGAGAGAGTCAACCAGGTGCTTGAAGATATGCTTCGCATGTATGCGATGGACAAACCAACCAAGTGGGAAGACTACTTACACTTGTTATAGTTTGCTTATAACAACGGGCAACAGGCATCCTTGGGGATGAGTCCGTATGAAGCTTTGTATGGAAGAAGGTGTAAGACACCAGTGACTTGGGATAACCTAGTGAACAGGGCTGTGCTTGGACCAGAATTGCTTAAGGAAATGGAGCAATAGGTTGTAAAGATCAGACATAACTTGAAAGCAGCACAGGATAGATGTAAATGTTATGCAGATAAGCATAGGAAGAACAGAGAGTTCAGTGTTGGGGATCATGTCTACCTTAGAGTGAGGGAAAAGAAAAGTTCCTTGAAGCTTGGGAGTTGTGCCAAGCTGTCACCAAGATATTGTGTGCCGTTTGAAGTGCTTGAAAGAATAGGGCCTATTGCGTATAAACTTGCATTGCCTGCTAGTACTAGAGCTCATAATGTTTTTCATGCTTCTTTGCTTAAGAAATATGTACATGATCCTAACCATGTGATCAATTGGGATGTGATTCAGGTGGAACCCGAGCGAGAGTTCCGAATCGAGCCAATGCGTATCCTCGACCGGAAGGTCAGAATGCTCCGAAATCGAGCCATAGGGCAGGTAAGGGTACAATTGGAGAACTACGGACCTGAAGAGGCTACATGGGAGCTGGAGGATGCCATGCGATTGGCACATCCATTTTTGTTCAATCCTGCGGAACACTGAGGCAATACCAGTGTAACATTTTGTTCAATTTTGTAAAGCACTGAGGACAGTGCTATTGAAGGGGGAGGGAAATCTAACATCCTCGGTTTTGACCCCAGTTGCATTAATATACATGATACATATGTTGTAATTAATCATGGTGAGGAGCTGAGGGAAAAGGCCCCACCATCGATTTAGTTATGTTATGATTCAGATTGGAATGGTCATCGATGGTATATCGGGACATACGACATATATTAAATTGTGGCATCATGTAAATGTGCATTTTAATTAAATAACCCAACCAGCTATGTTCGCTGTAACTAAATTGAGAAGGGGAATGATTCCTAAGGATAAGGAGGGGAAATGATGAACCTTGAGCCATGCGGGAAAATCCATGTGTCACCACCCTGTTTGTTTTGCTCATTTTCCCTTGTTTCATCCAACCACCACCTTCATTGTTCTGTTGTTTAGTTGGGGCATCTAATTGCTGGCAAAAAGACCACTACGCTCACGCCTACACTCTCTCCACGACGTGCCTTCTGGGTTGCGGATGGTCTGTCCACTATCCCGATGGTGACTATTCGTTTTCCTCAGGCAGAGCGAGTTAAAAGGATTTTAATTCCTTGTGTGGGGGTTTGGCCTTTCCCTCTCTTACACCGCTTTGCTAGTTGGAGACGTTCTTTCCTCCTGATCACGCATAGAACCTGCGTGTATTCCACCATTGCCGATTGTGAAGGGTGCGTTGGCTTCATCGTTGAGAAGGGACCCTTGTTGTCCAATGTTGCTGGTGTGGCTGGACTGTGGAACGATCTGTTGTTTCATTGTGATCCGCGTTGTGGGTTTCTTTTGTGTGTTTTCGACATTTTGCTTTGGCTGTGTCTTTTTCCATTACGCACAGTTTGGGAGTTTGTTCTTTCCCCATTTTCTGCCTGTGCAATTTCTTCAGCGATTGCATTGAGGATCGGGTGCTATGGGTTCATAGTTGTTCGTGGGATGTTGTTTTCCCATGATTGATTGGCTGTGTTTTTCCCTATAAAAGCTTGGATAGCTGTTTGGCTACTTGTATGGAGTGATTTTGTCCTCGGACTGCATTGGAGTGGTGAATAAAGGCCTGAGGTGCTTGATAAACCTGGTGGGTTGAGAACCACATAGACAAAGCTACTGAGCTGGCTTTCTTCTCCACAACCCCTGAATAGCGCTAGAATGGAGATCAGGGTCTGAGGGACTGGGTTGCAGAGAAAGGACTGATTTCCTTGGGTTGGGTGCGTGTGGGTGTTCTAGAAGCTAGGATGGCTCTAGTGTTGGTATCTGCAGCTCTTCAATGAGCTCAATAGCTTGGCAGTTAGCCCTTCTCAGCTCCTGGATGGCCTGATAAACCCAGCTTTTTTGGCTTGGATGATCTGATTGTTCGCCTGATAAACACAACTGTGTTGGCATGGCTGAACTGTGTACCCTTGTGGTGTTGTTACCCCTGGCTATGTGTAAGCTTGTTAGTTCCTTATTCCTTGGGGAATCATGCCCAGCTCAGGGGTGGCAATGTTGCTGAGAGATTAAGGAGCACGTGGGCCTATGGTTGGGCAGAACGTTGCAACGACGTAGCTGGTTGCAGAACAAGTTCTTTATAAGATAAGTATTCTTTCCTAACTTGTGTTTGCAATCATATTAACGTTGATGAATGATGATATACATGTTAAATGCTGATCTATATATGCATGAGTGTTGATTGATATGTTTTTCTTCTGTTGTGTATATGATAGATTATGCTTCATAATATGTTTTATGTTTTCAAGTATCATGATTCAGCACTATATGTATGTATGTTCATGTTCATGGGGCTATATGCCCGAATGATTTGATGTATGGTAGCATCCTCTTCACCGGTCGGAGGGTCGGGGACGTTACAGGACAAATACATTTGTATCATAGACATCAATCTTTGGCTTCCTATTTATTGTCTCAAACATTTTGTAAGCTGCAGCTTGTCTAGCTGCAAATGCATTTAAAAATGGTGTTGTATGGATTATTGAACTGAGATCCAGAAAAAATATTTATCATTGCCTTCATTAGTCAAAATATTTATCATTTCCCTCATTAATCAAGATAAATATATCTACTTGAATAAGTGAAAGGCCATTTAGTTGAATTTCTTTATAGAATAACAATACTGTATTTGGTCATGCAGATTCATCTTACATGCTTCCGGAAAGAATTGTAAATATGACATATAGCACTTTGCCTCCTGAATACCCTCCATGGATAATTAACTATGATCCACACCAAAGATCCAGTGCATAGGTGCAGAATGTAATAAATATGAGAGAACCCAAGCCAAAAACCATTGCCAACCCTTGGAGAACAACAACCTTGTATGTGGTCTTATGTGACTTATCATAGCTAGTCACAACTTTCCTCTCCCCCGTAAAAGATACAACCTAAAAGGTAACTAATTTAAATATAAAATAGAATTTGTAATGATATGAAGTGGTAACCTCAATCAAAATTCCTTTAATCCTTCCTAGTCTTCTTGATGGACTCACCAACTTTGACCAAACTTCCTTTGATCCTGCCTAGTATATCTAATGGACTCACTGAGTGTGACCAAACTTCCTTTAATCCTGCCTAGTCTGTCTCATAGACTAACTGAGTTTAACCAAACTTCCTTTAATCCTGGCTAGTCTATCTGGTGGACTCCCATGTTCCTAAACTTCAAGAGTAGTCATACTGTGACCTATGCATATCTAGACTGATGAGTCTAAGAGTGTCAACAATGAAGTGACTTAAGAGCCTGTCAAAGGTGCTAATAATTAATAAATTATCATTAACTTGTTGAGTACATGTGCTATGGCATTTCCAATTGCCATGACTAGTTACCTAGGAAATCTAGTAGATGTTGTGGTGCTAAAAGGACACTGCAATTAAAATTAAGGTGAGGCATGTTATATTGATGATATAAATTGTTGACACTGAAATCTGCCATAATTCTTTCACCGACATCAAATCCACATATGCAACCTGCAAGATGTCCTAAGTCAGGTATGGTTGTCGTAGAAAACCAGGTGAATAATCTTAGCAACCTGCAAGATGTCCTATCCATGTCCTAGTCATATTATCTCAAGATAAGTAATAGTATTCTTTAGATTTCATCCACTGCCATTCACAGTTAGCTGCCAAAACTATTGTTGATCTATGATCCAAATAGTTTCCAGATAATATTAAGTTACTTTTAGGGGACAAAATGACAAAGATCACAAAAACCTTCCGTGGCAATTAATTTGATACAATATGGGTAAATGCCAATAAGCAATCAAATGGAAGAATCTGTACCATAGTAAAAGACTTGATACGACGTCCTGAAGGATCTTCAGCTTGCAAAGTCTGGAAAAGAAACCAACCAAAGAAAAAATGATGTTTATTTCCACATTTCTCTCATCCCCTTCCCATTAAACCACAACTTAAGACCATCGCTATCAATCAGAAAATGCCATTGTTTCTTGACAAGGAGAGACAGATACAAATAGTCCACCATATTAGATAAGCCATATCCACATATGCCATGGATAGGACATCTTGCAGGTTGCTAAGGCCCACATGAAGAAACAAACCCTGTTGGGGCAATAACAACACTCCAACAAACCCATTTGACTACTATTGAAATAAAGATCATTGTACATGTAAAAATACAATAATGTAACCACTGCAAGCATTACTAATCAAATATGATCTAATTCAATAACTGATATACCAGTAATGCAGCTGCTTCAAGAAATTCCCTCTGATATCTAATAATTCTCTTCATGCAACAACTAGCATGAACATTCCTAGTGAAAAAGGACAACTAACACAAACAAGCCTATTCAATAATGTTGTATGCTCCATAGAAACATGAAATGCATTCTGATATTTAATATAAACATGTGATAACACATTTCCATGGATGTTGTGTTCCTCGGAACTGTTGTTGGTTGATGTGTAAGGAAGGGAAAGTGTATAACTCAAAGGTCTCATGCTCTAGATTGTTTAGGAAATGTTAAAGAATTTGATGGAATATTGCTCTATTTTAGGAAATGTTATAGAATTTGATGGAAGACTGCTCAATTTTAGTGGTGACAAAAAAAAACATTATTGTCCACAATTTGGATATCAAGAAACTATTTCAAAAAAAAACTATTTCTGGAAGAGTAGAAAAAAAGATCATCGTGACAATTTGGTATTGGTGAAAACAAAACAATATTCTTACAGTACTTGACAAACAATTATCTCGTGTGATCAAATATAAACACATGTATATCCTTTGGCAGAAATGCTAATCACTAATAAAGTTAATTCACTCCATACTAGAAACAGATTGAACCCTGTTCAATGGGCCATGCAACACAGCATGCAAGACAAAGACCTTTGGGAGGGGTTTTAAAGACAAATCGTTTTTTCAATAGTCCTAACCACTGTGAGACAACTCATTTTATTGCTTTCAAATAGTGGGAGCTTCAAACCTTGTATCTGTAAATGATTATTATATATCAAAGTAATTTTCACAATAAATATGATAAAGGAGGAAGTGCTCATAAAGAAATTTCATATCACAACTAAATCAATATAGATGCAAGGTAGCAGTATTGGCTCATATATACCAAAGCCTAGATCTTAAACGGAGGACATCACATTATTAAACAACAAAATGAAACCCATCTCACACAGGGAATAAACAATTGTGCCTTCTATATTTATCAACATGAACAAAAATTTCTACCATAAACTTTTTGACTGTCTTGTAGCTAAGAGCTCAAATCAGTGGAAACTTTGAAAGAGGGGTAGAATAGAGAAAGGCTAGCAGAATGGAAAAAAAGAAAACACAGCAATATGGCAATAAAAGTAAGATAGAATGCAGATAGAATATTGCAGTTCAGGAGGGTTGGTGTTAAGATTAAAGACAAGTCCGACCTAGGAAGTGTCTCTGATTCTATGAAAGAGCTCCAGCTAAGAGGTATACATGAGATCGTTTGTGTTATTGGACTGAGGTGATGTGGACTGAGGAAATTCAGGTGGGAGCAGTCCAAGCCAATACGCCAATCTTGATTTTGTTATAAAATTTTTCTCTCTTGCTACTATATGGCATTCCTATATTGGACTTGTTTTGGGGTTGAAAACTCTAAATTTGAGGTCCTCATACACAGTCCGAATTTTTCCTTAGTCCTGAATTTGATCTTCTTCTCAGGACATACAAAAAGTTTGGTTTTGGACTTGTTTGGGTCCTTCAAATCATACAAGAACATTCCCGAAATTTGATGGCAACTCAAGCATGAAGTGTTAAATTCCACTAAGGCAGCCGAGGAGTGAAGGATGTACCTTTGAGTTTTGAATAGTCACTGAGGTAGCGAGCTAAGGAGGATTAGAAGGAGCACAGTAGGTATAGTATCAAAAGAGAAACGTACAACATTATTTTATCTGATGGTCTCATGATTTCTGAGCATACATGAAGACATGTATGGACACTATTTCATGCCATACATGAAGACATATGGACACTATTTCTGGGCACATATGAAGGCTTTCAAAGCACCTTTAAAGTATCTTTGTTTTCTAACTGAGGCAGCCACAATGAATCCATCTAGCACTGAATTTTGGGCTTCCCACATGTGTTATTCTTGTTTCTAGCAGCAAAGAAAAGGTTTTTAATGATCACACTTTACTATAGTGATAAAGACTGAACCTCATGAAGGAATCCAAATGTATTTGCAGCAAGAGTTGAAGATGAAAGTCTAATTTATGCAAGGTCAAAGGCACTGGGTGGAATTCTGATCTCTACTCTTGCATTCTCGGTTAACTTTAGGATTTAAGATCAAAGATCAATCTCAGAGACATCCTAAAGTTACAACCTTATTAAACCATCTCAAAATAAGGTATCTTCAAAATACCTCTTTGGGAACAAGCTTAAATCCTGATGATGATGCAATGATGACATTGATGCATACTATGATGATGATGCATATATGATGCATGCTGTGATGATGATGATGCATACATGATGCATACTATTATGAAAAACATCGAATTGAGAATACCTTTGATAATATTGAAGCATTTAGCAGACCTATGATGACTGTAGACCTTGGTGTAGAATGATATGATAGAGATAGTAGATTGGATTGATATGACAAGCAGAGTGACAAGTTGACAAACATTGGTTTATGTTAGTAACAACTTGAAAGTGATATGAGGGTGACTTGCCATGATCAGTGAGGAGTAGAGCAATTGACAAACATAATTTGTTGAATTGGCAGTGACTACAGTGGTGATAAAGGAATGAGATGTTTACACATTGATATGGGCATGATACAAGTGAAGTTGTTGTGTTTGAGAAGACTTATAGTGACTAAAACTTTTGGATTAATACTAGAAGCACACTCAATATACCCTTGATGACTGCCATATCTTTGCACACCTGTGCAGATATTGGTGATTGACTTGAAAGTTGTCATACCTATTGATGGTAATCCTTGAGCAGCTGAGTAGATGAGGATGAGCATCAGTTGATTGAGTTGGGGTAGATGACAAATGGGCTTCATATTGACATCAAACTTTCAAACCAAGTCTTACAACCTTGGGGATTGGATTCCTCAACAATTCTCAGTTGGACCTGAGAAGACCAAGCTAGACCATATACAAGGTTCACTCAATATTTTTAAGACATCCAACCCTGTTAATTTCCCAACGGTTTTGGTGGTCCTTCTTTAAGAATCATTGTAATAAAGCAGGATGGCTAATAACAACTTTAATAATTTGACAGCTTGCGAGGTATTATTGGGTGGCACTGAGCTTTTAGATAACCAAGGCAAAGGTTTTAATTCCTCCCAGTGCATGGTGGAGGTTTGGAGGGTTTTGATCTATGCTAATTTTCCTCTGTATGAAGAGATCTAGAATTTGGGTCCTGTAGCACCAGCCAGATAATCATTGGTTATGGGAGGTTTCTTGTCATGTAAAAAAATTGGTTACATTCCTATTTTCCAATGCATGTCAATGAAATCATTTCTCCACTAGCAGATGGCAATAGTTAAATATAGAGCTTATCATAATTCTAAGTCTATTCTGTTTAAAAGGTAGTTAGATTTAAGTTTTGTTTTGATCACATTGTTGTTTTTGGCATTCCATATTCAATCCAAGCTGGTGTAGCCTGTCAGAATGCCTTCAGTACAGCATGGGTATAGACTGGCATAATGGTAGGCAAGATCTGTCAATTACCCTCTATTTATATGTATATTTGGATCCATCCAAGCCAAAAGTAATTTAATTGTTTTTTCTAGCAAAATAAAATGTAATTTTGTTATCAACTATTTAGAACTGCAAACATATAGTCAAACCTAACTAGTGTAAAGCTAGTGCTTAGAGAATGGCAATATACTGATGGTTCCAGAAGCCTTCACAGTCGTACAACATCAAATTCTCAACACTCTTTACTTGGATCTTCAACTTTTCATTCACCAACTGGCAGAAAGCTTAAAATAACCATAGTGGAAGGCATCAGTCTTGCTGGAAAAGACAGATCTCAAAAGAGTGATCCTTACATTAAGCTTCAGTATGGGAAGGTCAGGTTCCCCAATTTCTGAGTTAGATATTTTTTGTTTTCTAGAATTAGATTGATCTACATATTGGTGGATATCTACAATGTTTCCTGTAGCTGTAGGCTTTACAGTTGGTTAGCATTAATTTTTTTTTAATATAATCACAGAACATTCGCAGAACAAGATCAATTTCACGAGGTATCAGCCCCATATGGGACGAAGAATTTGAGTTTAACGAGATTGATTGTGACAAGTATTTGAAAATAAAATGCTAAAATGTAGACTTTCTTGGGGATGAGAGTATGGGAAGCACCCATGTGAATTTGGAAGGACTGGAAGAAGGAGAAACCAAGGATGTTTGGATCCCCCTTGAAAAAGTTACAACAGGTGAAGTAAGACTCAAAATTGAGAAGAAAAAGCGAGAGCAAGACACTGAGGTGAGTAGAATATGCAATAAAAACCTCATCAATATGTAATTCCATGCCTAGAACCACCGCTGCATTTCCATCAAATGTCTTAGCAAATGACATTGTGACCTCTCTGTTAAAAACATAGAAACTTGCTGATAAATTCCAACAACCACCTGGCTTGCTGATATGTACTCAGTTGAGTAATCACTCAGCTATGTGGAATAGAGCCCCCAATAAACAAAAAGAATTAAAAGGAATTTTTCATCAGAGGATTAAACACATTATAGCTTACCTCCAAGAATGCTATGTAGTGGCTCTCCAACATGCCTCCTCCAACACTGCTATGCACCAGAGAAGCCCACCACAAACCCATGACCAGAAAACGATGAAAAAATGCCCTTGTTATCCAGAAAACAGGATGGTGAAAACCCAAGGACCAACACTACTACGCATCAGAAAAAATGCCCTCGTTTTCCAGAAAACACGATGGAGAAAACCCAAGGCCCAACACTGCTACGATTTGAAAAAACGCCCTCGTTATCCAGCCATAAAACACGATGGAGAAAACCCAAGGACCAACATTGCTACGATTTAAAAAAACCACGAAAAAACACCCTCGTTATCCAGAAAACAAGATGGAGAAAACCCATAAAAATGATGGAGAAAACCACACGAAAATCCTATGCAGCATACGCAGGGTGCATGTAGGTTTATGGTGGAGCACTGGTGGTGAAGGGGGCAGGCAGAAATTTGGAATAAAATAACCCCAAACATATTGGATATTTATCTAGTTAAAAAAAAAACCCTATTTACCCCTAATATACCACCAATATATTGACTTTTAATTTTTAATTTTCAACCACCCCAATATGAACGGACATGATATCATATTGGTCCCTAGGCGACGCCCCCGTGAGCATACAGAAACACAGAGTCAAATTAATTAACCAAAATTCATTACAGATCCATAAAAGTTTACACAGTCGCATCTTGAACTAAATCATTAGTATCATCACTTTCCAAACCGAGGAAAAATCCCAATAGGGAGGCCGATAGAACTTCACAACATAGAAACCTCACAACACAGTATAAATGATCAAGAAATTGGATAAAGGCCCCTTCCACATGGGCTTACCCATATTTTCTCGACCCAATTCCTTGCTAAACATTGTAGAGCACTCTACTTGTCCCCAAACATACACAAAAACAAAACAGATACATATGAGGAGTATGAAATAAGTATCAAAACACAACGACAATGTAAACAGGACCAAACACAATGGAATCACTTGCATACCTGTTAAGAGTTTCACCACCTGCAACTCCAAAATTAGAGCATAAACCTCCATCAACACCAAACAAATGACGACAAAAAAACCCTAGCGCAAGGGTTAAGGTTTGAGTATGCCCATCATGTGGCTCATTAAACACCATCCTGTCCTCCCCTTGGTTTCAAATAGAAACCCCCTACTCTATAGTTTGACTTCATACATTTTTCCATGCAAATGAAAAACCCTCTTTCCAAAGTTTCCAAATGCACACAGTTCTAATAAAGCATAAACCCTCTATACCATAGTTTAAAAGCATGTATTTTTACATTAGGCTTAAAACGCCTTCCTCCTTTAGTTTGAGCTCAACGCTTTGAGCATAGGATTTTTATTACAATGACAAAACCTTTAGCACTTAGGAATAGCTATAGCTAGTTGTATGTGCTCGGATGATTTTTTTTGTCGCTTTTATGAGCATAGGTTTATAGGAAAGTCACTTGCAGTAAGGTAGGTACACCATGGGTTAGTTCGTAAAGAACTAAATAAGCCAAGTATCAGAGGATCTGTTACCTTTCAAAGTGAGTCCTTAATAAAAATCCCACCACTCCTCCCCTTGACATACAGAGATAACTCAACCACTTCTCCCCTTGACATACAGAGGTAACTCAACCACTCCTCTCCTTGGCATATAGACGTAACTCACCCTCTTCGTTGTAAATAAATAAAACCTAGATAACTTAACATAAAAGCAAACTTGAACATAAACTAGATAAACATGTACATGACTACAAGCACATCATAATATAGAATAATGAAATATAAACATCATCTTCATATACACATCACACACAAGGAAAACAATAGCAAAACTAAAGCTTAATGTTTATCAAGCTTTAATTCCACAGTAAAAAGAAGATGTCCTTAAAATCTTAATAGTATTATTAACCTATAAAAAAATTTATTTATTTATAAATTTTAGAGATATTACAAAATGACAACACATAATGATTAGCTTACTTCATTTATAGTTTACTTCATTTATATCTACAGTTCTAACAAATATAATAAAGCAAATTATTCATTATTTAACACTACTAAAAACGAAAAATGCATGCACTTCTGGCTACTATTCAAAGAACATGTTTACTGAACTTTGCAATAGGAATTTTACTAAAGCAAAAAGACGTTTCTTTTCGGTACCAGTCATAAGTTTGCTTTAAATGCCGACATGAATGTCTACTACCAGCAAGTTTGTTTTAAATACGGGTACGAATGAGACGAAAAGACATTTTGCGATTAATAGCCTCTAGTCTCTCATATATATTGTATTGGAGTAAGCTACTGTTTCAGTAATCGTCCATGGGCTCTCCAACCACCAGACTGGATTGCCTTTTCCTCGCTGGCCCCGTTCACCCACCGTCGTCGCGTCCCGTTCTGTCATCCCGTTCTGTCATCATTAGCCTTCAACGCGGTCTATCTCCGTCCATTGCATTTGTTAGCCTTCAATGCCGTCTACCTCCGTCTGTTGCATTGCTGTCAATGTAGTTAATTCACCACCCACCCACATCCATTCTCTCCCTCAGCGTCCCGAATTCAAACCTCCATCCCGCCGGAGGTATTGTTCCACCTCTTCTCAGAACCGATACCTGTTCAGAAGAGTGCGTTGGTATTGTGTTTTCCAAGATGGAAGATGTGCATAAGGTCCAAACCAAGCAGAAATGTCAACGTCCTCTTTCAGAACTTCTGCAGAAGCAGCAGGAGCTTTTTATGCCCATGGACTTTCTTCGCCATAGACAACATCTTGGAAAAAAATTTCACCGAGACCATCACAAGAACACGAGACTACCAGGTCAATCCTTCAAGGTTGGTGCTTCAGACCCACTTATGAGCTGTTTGGGCCTCAAGCTTCCTCTCACGGATGTTGCTTCCATGAGGTCAAATGGCAGACCAGAGCCGGGACTACATACTTGCAGTCGTCCCAGGCCATCCTTCTCCTTCTATCTTAGCTCATCTAATGTGCCCACCACTGTTCGTTACCTGCTTGACCAGGATCACAAGATTAATTAAGTCACTAAAAGAAGACAAAATATATGGCGTAAGGAATGTTCACTATTAACAGAAGAGGAAATGTAGCCATTCATCTGCTTTCCCGTTCACCTAAACTAGTAAAACTTGTCTAAACCTTAAACCATGATGACCCAGTGAAAAATAAACAAACATTCTATGATAGTATTGTAACCCCAATTACAAGAAATGGGGTTAACCAGCCCCTGTTAACCCTATCATCCATATTATCAGGAACGGCAGGCATTATTATCATTCACTGTCACAATGCTCATACCACTCTAAGAGCACACGAGCAGTATTTAGAGAGCCTAAAGAGCCATAAATATAACCAAATTCCCATGGCCAACGGAGGTGAACATATGGAGTTTTGAGTTGTTTAGCATATTGTCTTGAATCGCTTTTATTTGGTGTCTCTATTCATTTACCAGGATACCTTTCACCCTTTTGCAGGTATGTCAGGCATTAAAATGTACAAGAGCCAACTGCGTGAATATGCGCAGAAAGCATCTGTGCCCACGCCTGTTTACGTAACTACAAAAGAAGGGACCATCCATGAGCCCAAATTCAAATCAACTGTTCCTGTTAATGGGGTCAGCTATGTTTCTCCTCCAGGTTCCAGGAACTGCGGGGCTGCAGAGCATGCTGCAGCGCGATTTTCCTTAGAGAACTTGGGTCTCATCCCTAATCCAATGGTAAGTTCTCTGTACCCACATCTTTATAATTGCACTAATGCTAGATTTGAACCTGGTTCATCTTCGCACCAATCGCTTCGATTTTCCGCTAACCACGGTCTAACCACAGGCCCACTGGACTTTTAAAATAACTTGCATTGGTCTATTATGTTTCATGAATTCAATCTCACTAGTCAGAGTTGTTTTCCAAATCTAACAGAGTAAAAGATCATCAAGAAAGGCCAATGTTTCATGAATGCTCTTTTGTAGAAATAGAGATGCAATATGTCTAAAGAATCAAGCCCCCAAATCGCCTAGGGTTTCCTCTAATTTTGAATAGTAGCACAGAAACATATAAATTCGAGTCTCATTTGCATCTTGAGGCTGTGAAGCTCAAGGTTGCATGAGTTGAGTTTTACTATTTGACAGTGACCATTTGTGCAAACTCGTGGAGTGGATATACACATCCTCCATCNGCGCACATATACACATGCAAAGAGTGATGGATCATACCTACCTCCTACTCGACTGTAGAATGTGCCTGGCAATTTTAGTTGTAATAAAGATTGTTGCGAAGATATCTTGGTTTTTTTATACATACCATCATTTATTCTCTTGTATAGTGTTTTTCTTTGTTAACTTTCACAACTGGGAAGCAGTTGACATTCATGTTAACAAACTTCTGTTTTTCTTATTTCAGAATGCTTCTACTCAGGGCACTTGTAATATGAAATTTCAAAAATACAAAATTTGAATGCATTCTGGTGAACAGTCTTATTCCTATTTAACATTAAATCGATATGCAATTTTCTTTGCAAATATGTTTCATCTAGTGCAGCTGTAAAAGCTGTGCTTAGAGTTGGTCTATTTAAACGTACAGCTTGATCATTTTCCTAATAGCTTCAGTTTTGGGTTGCATGTTTATTTGGTAGCATTTTATGTCTTTTGCAGATTTGTTTCTTGAGTTTGACTTCTGCGTGAAATTTTCTGTGTTTTTTTTTTGCATTTTGAAAGGTTACATGCTCCTTTATGATATTATAAATTAGAATCGTTTCGGCTTTTCCATTGGGTTTTATTTCAACCTCCGAGTTTAACTCTCTTAATTATCAGCGGGCATATATTATTTTAAGCATTATGTTTGTTAGGGTTGGGTTCCTTTTGAATTGTTGGTTTCTTCTCTTGAGGTGGCTCCTTCACATCTCTCTGATATTGCTGAATCCTGAATTATCATTGTTCCTCAAACTCTAGTCAATACCTTGCTGCTTCTATTCTCTGATTCATCTATCTAAGCATGCATATGCATTTCGCAAAGGTTTGGTTCTAAAGACTGTGCTATTATGTTATTATGCTGTCCTTAGAAAGTTGTCCTGTTTCTCGAGGTTTCTCCTAGGTGGCTATATTTTTCTTAATATGCCAATGATTGCTTTTAAGTAGTCATGTGGCCTTGGCTCATTGGTGATATTGATGGAGCATTGAGCCATCGACTACTAGGGTCCATACCATTCTAAGTGTGCTCCGCTCCACTACAATGGCAAGCTACAGATGGACAAGACTGGGTGCAAGTCCATGTAACCTTGGCTGAATAAAAACCCCTTCGACATGGTTTCTAAGATGGAAAGTCCTTGTTATTAGTTATAAATGAAGGCTTCGCTAGTAGCATTACAGGCACTTCGGAAGCACGGGCTTGTGAGTTGCTGCATATTCTGTTATGTGAATTTATTTTTCTTGCATGATTCTTTGATGATAACATTGTCAGTTTCTTACTGGAATACTAATTTATGAGTCATGATTCATATTGCAGATGATTTTGTCACTCAGGGCACTGTCCCAAACATTTCTCCCTCTCAAGATCGTGTTTCTATTGTTTTGACTGCCCCAGTTGAGGTTCCTCCAAGGAAAAGGGACCGAGGAGTACAAACAGAGTCTGAAGAGGATGAGACTGTTAAAACAAAACATAAGACATCTGCCAGTAATTCCACTCTCGAGGATAGAATGCCAATAGATATAAATTATGTGCAAGTGGAAAATGGTCAGGAATTGTCAATGGAGGGGGAATCGACAGTTAGCACCTGTAAAAGAACCAGAAACACATTCCCAACCAGTCTCTTCTCAGTTGCATCAAGACCAAATAACGGTGGAGAGATAAGTTGCAATTCAAGCAGAAGTAGAGGGATATGATAAGTTTCAAAATCACGAGGAATACAATCCACTTCTTAGACTCACTTGATTACTCTTGTCACCAACTCATGATTTATCCAATGTTATAGGGAAACACCTGATTGTTGCAAGAGCAATTGGACCACTCTTCTTACATTCCATGGACTTTTGACTATATTGATTAGTGCCGCCAAGACCTTTCCTAATTGAGGCTTACAATGATATGCATTCACTGTCCTTACCACATTGTCACAGTTGCATTTGGCCTAAGATTTAGGAATTTACAATGTGTATTTCTAGTGTAAAAAATTTTCAAGTGCTTGGTGGCAATGTACATAGCTATTCAAGGTGCCATGATAACTCATTTATGGTAAATGCAAATACTCAAGGGCGTTGTATACATTGTTTTAAGACGAACATCAGTGTAGACATTTCCATAATATCATTTTGGAAGAAAATGATGTTGGTATAAAGGATTAATAATATATTGAAGGGTCTTATATACATAGTTTTAAGATGAGCAACAGTCTTCATATCTCCATAATATCATATGAGAAGAAAAGAATGTTGATATAAGCATCCATAACATCAACTTTAACTTTTAACTCTGCCCTGGATGGAACTCTGCCCTGGATGGAACTGTGCTTCAGCTGGAACTCTGCTCCGACTGGAACCTTTCCCTTGGCTAGAACTCTGCCTCCTTGAGAATCCAAATATCTAAATATTCGCTAGCTCAATACGTTCGACAATGCATGAACTTTATCAGAAGGAACTCTTCCCTCACAAGAACCATGCCCCGATTGGAACTCTTCCCTGGATGGAATTGTGCCCGGTTGGAACTGTGCCCTGGCTGGAACTCTTCTTTGATTGGAACTCTGCCTAACTAGAACTTTGCCCTCTTGGAAATCTGCTTCAATTGGAACTCTTCCCTACTAGAACTCTGCCCCAACATTGATGCAAATGCTGGTTTGGCACAGTGAGAGGATGTCACATGTTCAGTGAAGAAGAAGAGAGCAGCCTAATAGGGAAGGATCTCGACTCTACACATTTACTCTTGATTAAATCTAGAAGGAGGGGTGACCTTGATTTTTGTCATACTCAAGATTAGTAATACATTACGCATTTTATTGGTTAAATATGAAAGGGAAAAAGATTCTAAATAAAATATTGTGAGATTTACTTAAGTTGCTTTTTGGAAGCATTTGGGGATCTCGGTCTCGGAAGAGAAGCATTTGGAGAACATTTAGACATACGATCTTGGAAACCCTCCATCGATCCCGCCTGCCAAGTTGAAAATTGTGGGTCCATATCCACATCATTTTTCCTTATGCCCATTGCATCATTAATGCCCACAAAATGGTTCATCAGGAAGCAATGAAAAGCCAATAGCACTTCAACAAACTTGAAATATGTAGTCAAATGTATGTTGCTTAGAATCATTCAATTTTTAGGTGTATGTTCATCTTTATCAACTGCACAACAATCCCATACATAAAATTACCACTTAAATATGCCAGGCCTTTAACAATATGAACCAACAAGAGTAGGTCAATGGGACTACCAGATACAATGATGTCACTACAAAGAAGAAGCATCAAAACGGCTCCTTTAAACAAGATACATAAAGTGAAGTATCAATCTAAGCTAAAGTCTGAAAAACCCTAAACTCTGATAGCAGGCCACTGCTCCGAGAGAAGAGGAGTGGGTATGCATCCAGGAAATGGAATATAAATAATGATGTAAGTCAAGGATCCTAGATCCATCTCTAATAACATCCAAACCCAAATGGAGAAGACTCGGTATAGAATGCCAACAGGAAGAACTAAGGAAGGACCTGGGTTGTGCTAGAGTTCCAATCACGGCAGGGTTCCTGTGAGGGAAGAGTTCCTTCCGATAAATTTCATGCATTGTCAAACGTATTGAGATAGCGGATATTTAGATATTTGGATTCTCAAGGAGGCAGAGTTCCAGCAAGGCAGAGTTCCACCCATAGCAGAGTTCCAACCGGTTCACAGTTCCAACCACGGCATAGTTCCAATCGAGGCAGGGTTCTTGTGAGGGAAGAGTTCCTTTCGATAAATTTCATGCATTGTCGAACGTATTGAGCTAGCAGATATTTAGATATTTGGATTCTCAAAGAAGCAGAGTTTCGGCTAGGGGCAAGGTTCCAATCGGGGCAGAATTCTGACAGATTAGAGTTCCACTCAGAGCAGAGTTCTAGAGGGGCAAAGTTCTAGACCATTTTAATACTTTTACCAGCCCCAACAATTGAATTCCATATGGATCAAAATTGATAAATGCATTTGTGGACATAAATGGGTGTATTCTTTGACCAGGACTATTGTTTTATCTTTATAAGGGTATTCCATTAAAGAGGACCATGCCACACCAACAATAAAGAACACATTATTACATATTGGTTTTATCCACAAATTGTATCTTGATATGTTGGAAATCACTCAATTACAGCTTGCAAATTGCTCCACATGTAATCAGTAGCAACAAAAATGAACAAATTATTGCATTCTTGGTTTTATCCACAAGACCTATGTTGATATATGGGAACTCGGGACTCCTTATCTAGATTTAGCTAGAGAACATGTTCAATCCATGTCAAAGGATACAGGAGGAAAACATGACCACTAAATTAAAGTGAGCATCTTAAGCTTTTGTCAGCTAGAACTATGAATGTCATGGATTAAAATTGTTATATAAGTCCGGTATAAATTGATGCAAGTTATTAGCAGGACTATTATTTTAAGTCCATTTCATCGAAGACAACCTCTACTTTACAGTCATAGTGAAGCTGCACAATTGCTCGATAAGAAGCAACATCAACATCTTTGAGCAAAAGTATTACATTCTTGATTTTACCCACAAGATTTATCTTGATATATTGGAAGTATCAAACCCTTGGTTTAGCTTGAAAATGTGCTTCAACAGAGATGTTAAATATGAAAAAGTGATTACTGATTCTAGTAGTATAAATTGTCTCTAGGTATTATAAATTAACTTATAAAAAAGTACAAAGTAATTTGCAAGTTCATAGGTGTTATCAATGGAAGGTACAATATTATCTCATTTCCGGCTCATTTGCTAGAAGTGAAATGTTGTTCATTCAAGGAAGATTAACTATTTATACACCTCAAACAGAAAACTGCAACAAACAAGGATTGTGAACTTTTAGAAATCTAGAAATCAAAATAGCTATGAGATGGGTTGCATTGAGGAGAATACTCAATGAAAAACCCAATTCTTGGCTTGATGGTCAGTTATTCTCATTGACATCATTTCAACTTAAAATTTTAAACCTACAAGGTTGCCTTACCCAGTTTAAAAATGAAAAAGCAAGTTGCATGTTTAGACATGATCACACCAAAACATGTTGGATCCTTACTAGCATAACCTTTGCCCAAAATTTCTAATTCGTTACACCATTTTATTTTGACCCTGGTCTTCATCTCTTCCTTGGGTTAAGAGTTTTCCTCATGAATCATATACAACTCTATTTTATTGAATGTACAAGTTTTTTGCAGAAGCTGTATTGGTTCCACTTACTGCCTGCATAATAGGAAGAAGTCAAGCACAGTCATCTCGATTGTATCCAAGATTGATATCCCCAATAAAGATCCCCTTCGATTTCTATGGAGTTATCCATCCCACTACAAAGTCTAGCCACCTACTTTGTCGGTTCGCTGCAAAACCTGCAGCCTGCAATAGGGTCCACTTTCTACCATTGACTCACTAAGCCACTATGAGAATTCCTGATCCCTAAAGGAAGCTGACAGCCAACATTTAGACATACGGTACTAGAAACCCTCCACTGAT
This sequence comes from Pseudotsuga menziesii, assembly GCA_001517045.1. Taxonomy (NCBI): domain Eukaryota; kingdom Viridiplantae; phylum Streptophyta; class Pinopsida; order Pinales; family Pinaceae; genus Pseudotsuga; species Pseudotsuga menziesii. Next base: position 527,108 of record LPNX010523691.1, read on the forward strand.
TCCGCCTCCCAAGTTGAAAATTGTGGGTCCATATCCACATCATTTTTCCTTATGCCCATTGCATCATTAATGCCCACAAAATGGTTCATCGGGAAGCAGTGAAAAACCAAAAGCACTTCAACAAACTTGAAATATGTATTCAAATGTATGTTGCTTAGAATCATTCAATTTTTAGGTGTATTTTCGTCTTTATCAACTGCACAACAATCCCATACATAAATTTACCACTTAAATATGCCATGCCTTTAACAATATGAGCAAATAAGAGTATCTCAATGGGACTACCAGATCCAATGATGTCACTACAAAGCAGAAGCATAAAAAAGGATCCTTTAAACAAGATACATAAAGTGAAGTATCAATGTAAGCTAAATTCTGAAAAACCCTAAACTCTGATAGTAGGCCACTGCTCCGATAGAAGAGCAGTGGGTTTGCATCCAAGAGCTGGAATATAAATAACGATGTAAGTCAATGATCCTAGATCCATCTCTAATAACATCCAAGGGCAAATGGAGAAAACTCGGCATAGAATGCCAACATGAAGAACTAAGGAATGATGTGGGTTGTGCTAGAGTTCCAATCAGGGCAGGGTTCCTATGAGGGAAGAGTTCTTTTCGATAAAGTTCATGCATTGTCAAACGTATTGAGCTAGAGGATATTTAGATATTTGGATTCTAAAGGAGGCATAGTTTCAGCTAGGGGCAAGGTTCCAGTCGGGGCAGAGTTCCAACATGACAGAGTTCTAGCTAGAGCAGAGTTTCGGCTGGGGTAGAGTTCCAATCGGGTCACAGTTCCAACCAGGGAATAGTTCCAATCGGGGAATGGTTTCTTCCGATAAAGTTCATGCATTGTCGAACGTATTGAGCTAGTAGATATTTAGATATTTGGATTCTCAAGGAAGCAGAGTTTCATCTAGGGGCAAGGTTCTAGTCGGGGCAGAATTCAGCAGATCAGAGTTCCAGTTGGAGCAGAGTTCTAGGGGGGCAAAGTTCCTGTTGGGGCAGAGTTTCAACCAGGGCAAAGTTCCAACTGGGGCATAGTTCCAATTGGGGCAAGGTTCCTTCCAATAAAGTTCATGCATTGTCGAACATATTGAGAGAGTGGATATTTAGATATCTGGATTCTCAAGGAGGTAGAGTTCCAGCCAGGGGCAAGGTTCTAGTCGGAGCAGAGTTCTAGCAGGATAGAGTTCCTGTCGGGGCAAAGTTTCAACTGGGGGAGAGTTCCAACTGGGTCAGAGTTCCAGTCAGGGCAGAGTTCCAACAAGGATAGGGTTTCAACAAGGGAAGGGTTCCTGTGAGGTACGAGTTCCTTCCGATAAAGTTCATGCATTATCGAACGTACTTCTTATAGAGTTATTAAGCTAACAGATATTTAGATATTTGGGTTCTTCACAGTTCTACGTTGGTAATGTTGGATGTGCATATTGATGGTTTGGTTAGAGTTGATACTTGACCATGGATAGAGTGCAACCATAGTGCACTTACCTAGGAGGTTGTTACCCTATGTGGCAGGTTGGATAATCATTAGGTGCATAAAGTGGGGGAACTGGTCACTTGATTATGAGGTACATGTTGCCACACAAGCTAGCACTCCTAAAGCGCAACATTTTCACTAGGATTTAGTTAAGATAAGCTTTTAGAAGTGTTCCCACCGGGGTGTAAGAAACATCTTATCTTCGCTTTAGATCTGATTGGGTCCAAGCACTTTGAAGAGGCGGAGTTCCAACCAAGGCGAGGTTCCATTTGAGGTAGAGTTCCAGCCGGGGCACAATTCAAACCGAGGCACAGTTCCAACCAGGGTAGAGTTTCAACAAGGGCAGGGTTCCTATGAGGTAAGAGTTCATTCGAATAAAGTTCAAGCATTGTCGAACATACTTCCTATAGAGAGTTATTGAGCTAGCAGATAGATATTTGGAATCTTCACAGTTCCAATCGGGACAGAGTTTTAGCTGGTTCAAAGTTCCAGCTGGGCAGAGTTCCAACCGGGGTAGAATTCCAGCCAGGGCAGAGTTCCAACAAGGGCAGGGTTCCAACAAGTGGGGCAGAGTTCTAGCTGGGAAGAGTTCCAGCGGGGCAGAGTTCCATCTCGGGCAGAGTTCCATCTCGAGCAGAGTTGCAACCTGTTTTATCCCATGCAATCCATACACACTTGGACAGAAACTTGGGAAGAAATGAAGCCTATATGTATTGTTCCCTCTTAAGCCAAGTTAATCCAAGCAACATAAAACATGCCACCCTTTGAAAATTCTTTGATAAACAAAGCTGCTCCAAACTATTCTATATTCACTTCGATGAGCTAACTTTGAATAGTTATCGTAAGACAATTTTTTTTTCAGCAATGTGAATTCATCTTCATGACTAGTCCTTATTCTTTTCTTGGGGTTATTGGAATATATATGTTCCTGAGTATTAATGACAAGTTCTTATGATAATTCAGGCACCGTTCCATCAAACTACACAAGTTATACAAAAGATAGAGGTTATTAAAGATAGAGAAGTTGAAATAATTGTTTGAATATAATTTATGTATATACAATCGGGAAAGAAATGAAGCCTTGTTCTAGTGAAGGGTGGTTTGAATCCATTAATATAAAAGGATCACCTCATACTGACCCTTTACATGTAACCTGTAGGGAAAGTACATAGGTGTAGCTACTACATATAGTGCGAGTACATGAAGTGTAGCTCATACATCAAGATTTTCACAAATTTTATGATGGCAAGAAGATAAGCAATTAGTCTACATGCAAGTACACCTATATTCTCTCTTTAATACACACATACTCATGCAAGGCCTCGAGTACATGATGTGAAGGTGGATTTGCATGTCTATTAGACAAACAGAATAAGAAAAATCGAGCAACTACAATAAAAGATGTCGAGACAAATTGGAAACCCTAAATCCTAGATACTTTGAAGTATATATTAATTTTTTTGGGGTACATTTTTTAGTTTTTCAGAGTCATCACTTTAGTGCACCAAGAAGTGAGGTGCATGCATACAAATTAATATATTGCACCAAGTAGTGTTATGTGACGTTTGTCACATTACGTTCTTTATGTGGGCTCATAACTTATCGAAAATACTAAATAATTAAAAGTTTCATTTAGTAAATATAATTAGCACCTATATTATCATTTACCTAAGGCGCATATCTCTCTATGATTACCAATATTTTTCCATACATATCAACCCTCTCTATGAATACCCCCGTCTCCCGGCATTTATCTCAACCCTCTACCTGACCTTCATCTGAAGAAGTCTACTCAGCTCTACTTGTTATTCTACTTATTATTCATCTCTTTGAAGGACCATGGCTTTCCCAAGAGGGGGATCCACACAATTTAAAGGTAGTGGATTTAAAGGGATAGGATTCAAAGGCATCCCTAACTCAATGCAATGGAAAAATTAGCTAACGTGCATTGTGCCTTGAGTTTAACTTGCATTGTAGACAAGGAATTAAGGCATGTTTAAAATGTCTCAGATTCATAAGATAAGAAAAATAACGAGTTTCCAGTACACTCATAATGAACAACAACACAAGTGACAACATATAAATTAAAATACATATGAAAAAAAGAGAATGCTTAAATACGAAAAACCATAACACTCTTGTCAGCTGAAGGAATCACTTAGCCACCCCAATATTATACCTTCAAAACGCATATACATCTAGTCCAATGTTATACTTTCAAGTTTTGCTGTTATTTTTCATCCAATCATAAATATTATTTTATGGTAGATCGAAATCATTATTTGTTGAATCTAAATAAGAAAAGAGTTATTTTTGTAATAGAGGTAATATATATATATATATATATATATATATATATATATATATAATGTTTTGTTATATATAACAAATTTAATTAATCAAACCATTGCACCAATTAGCCTATTCATTTTTCTGTGAAACAGAATTGAAACCCTTAAAATAATTCCTAGCAAGTTTCTCGTTAATTGCAATTATTCCTTCAATCGATACAAATAAAGAAGTCAATTGTAGAAATGAAACACGGAGCAACCTCTCCAGCCTCTACAACCAAATAGCCAAAAAAGAGGCAAAAAATTAAATTATGGGCACATAAACGATTCCATAAGTTAAAATAAGGTTGTTGTAAATACACCATATATTTCAGTTAAATCCAATGGAGCAATTCAAGGGAAACTGGGGACAATCAACATCTAACTCTTAAGGTGTCTAGTATATGTCTGTGTACAAAATTGCGTAGAAATGAACAATTCCACTAGTTAAAATGTGACTATTGAACACAATATATATTTCAATTAACGCCAATGGAGAAATTCATTACAATTTGGAGAACAATAACATATAACCCCAAGGGGTTCATATGTCTATATACAAGCTTAATAGAATCAAAAGATCATTGTATTTCCAAAATGAATATTTCATGCCACCTTGAGTATTTCCTCTTTTCTTTCACCCCTCTCAATTTATGTTTTGGTTTTGGCAGCTGCTGAATTTTGATTTGGATAACCATGTGAGTGTATATATGGATAATTAAGACCAATATGTCGATTTGTTGTAACCTTTTCTTTACCAGATGCACTACTAGTTAACTTCTTCTCATTATCCCTTCTTGCTTGAGAAGGTGTGGGAGGATTAAAGCGACTATTTATGATTGGATGTGTTTGCAGATCATATCTCTGGGATACTAGGTGGGTAAGAGTAGTCACAACATCCACAATTACTGGAATCATTGTGGCTTGTTCCTGGACACACATTGGTTCCACAACAAGAGATTAAAATAATCTTCTCATAGGATAGCGGGCCTGAAGCAATGGGTCAACCATCTATGAAAACTCCCTTCAATCCTTAAATAATGGACGTGCCTAAAATGGCCAAATGTAAGCCACTCAATGCTTCTAACTATAAAATACAGTATAAAAAATAGATTTTCAATATTATGAAGGGATCTACTAAGAGGTAGTAGGATCCAAAGAAATGCTTCTAGGCCTACACTTAGTTTAAACAAATTCATTATATTAATGTCTTTGAAGTCAAACAAACCATGAGACAAAACAATCCCTTTTATCTAACATTAAACAAAGTTAAGCAAATATCTATTTGTGTATGAACATCCTCCAATACTTCATCCATGTAACATGTGAAATAAGTTAAAGGGAAAGAAGACATACATACCAAAGCAACAAGATTGTGCTCCCCCTGCCGACCTGGAATTGTCAATGGCTTTTCTACCTGTGATTAATTTTAAACACCCTAAAAATTGTAGACACTTGATTTTATTGTCAACTGACCAGCCGTAGCATACTTTGGTGCATAATATCCATAGGTTCCCATCACACAGGTTGAAACATGAATCTTATCTCCAATAGGCCCAAGTTTGGCTAATCCAAAATAAAATAAATTAGAATAATATCATTCATCTAGTAAGATATTGGAGCATTTCAAATCTCGATATATCACTGGTGTGTTGGCTTTGTCAAGCAGGTATTCCAACCCTTTAGTAGCACCTACAACTATTTACATTCTAGTCTTCCAATCTAATGGCTCTTTATCAGGTAGAAGATCTGCAGAAACCAACTTATTCTCATTAAATGTTGATTGCCAATTTAATTACACACACTCATGACAAAGATTGTTGCATTATATATTTATAACAACAAAAGAACTAAGGTATTCATGAAAATCTCATTCACCCTCAAACTACCCAAAATAATGTGGTTTGAGATATCAATACCATAAAGGTGATATTCCAATGATACCAAGGGCATGTACTCCTAAACCAATATCATTTGATCACCATCAACACAATATCCAATAAGGTTAACAAGATTACGATGATGCCAGAGACTAAGCATCAAAACTTCAACAAGAAATTCCCTATTTCTTTGCACTCCATTCTTGTGAAGATGTTTAACATTGACAACATGTGCACAATGAATAAAGACAAACTTGTCAACATAAATATATGCAAACAATAAAACGAACAAAAATAAACAAAAAAAATGTCACCATACAAAAATGTATATACAATTGATAATCATAATTATTCTCCAAATTTTATAGAGATGACTTGATAAGCCTTATTTAACTTAACAAATACTTACAACTAAATTCATTATGAACAACTGATTTGTCTTAGAAATGTTTAACCCAATATTTTGTCTAGGTTAAGACAAAATTGTTTAATATCAACCTAGAGTACTTTATACATGTATTTATTAGTTTATATATTTCAATTCTGGTACAAAATTGTTTAATATCAACCTAGAGTACTTTATACATGTATTTATTAGTTTATATAAATGTATTTATTAGTTTATATATTTTAATTCTGGTACAAATGAGTTTCATAAAGTTATTAAAACAAAATTATTTAATATCAACCAAGAGTACTTTATACATGTATTTATTAGTTTATTTATTTCAATTCTCGTACAAATGAGTTTCATAAAGTTAAAAAATAAGACATTTCATAAATTTATTCTTAGACATTTTACATTGGAATGCTTAACTAAAACTTAAGATACTTCACAAAATGTTAATGTAAAAAATACAAATATAATATAATTTACTATGTTTGGATAAGGTTGTTCAAGTCTAGTAAGGATGATTAGCATAGCTGCTCACAGAAAATAACATAAATTAGTAGCATTTTAGGAATAGCTAGGCCATTCTAGTTTCAATCGTAAATCTGTTAGATTTTTTATTAACAAAAAAAGCTAGGAACAAACTTATACCTATGTAACTATATTAATAGTTTTTGGGTATTGGATCTTTTCCCTACAAAACATACATACTTGACAACTAATTTTTAAGTCACCAATTCAACTTAGTTATGCACCCCCTTCATATCCATGTTTAAGCAATGCCTCATTACCATTTACCTCAATGAATCCCATAATATTCATCATCATTTGCTATGTTTTTTATTAATACTTTTAATATGTTATGTCATGGCAAATATGTTTATATTGTATATCCAACTTCTAAGACAAACTTTGCATTAACAAAGATATATGCCATCTATATTTTACTCCCTTGAGCCTTCTTTGCAACATCCTAATTACTATATCTAATTTCATTCTTATACCTACTTACTTGAACAAAAAGTCCCTAATTACTATATCTAGCAATAAAAGAGATAAGGTTGTCCTCACTCCACTTTACTTTAGAGACAATCTTCTTTATCTCCCATCTAAGGGACTCCGATACAATTCTTACTCTCATTGTACTCCTGGAACCACAACAATTAGTACATATCAACAGTTGCACTTAAAACTAATGGCCAAAGAATATTTTCATACAAAAGCTTCACAAATTGTGGCCATAACCATCAATAGCATTGACAAATAGTTAATGAATTTTAACCAAGATAGTAGCCATATTAATCCTCTACATTAGATTGATAGGAGAAGATTATGCTTACTTTTATTTTGGGTCAAATTCCTCACAATTGCTTTACATGGATAAAAATATTTCTCTGGTATGGATTTAATTTCTTGACATAAATATCACAAGAGCAATAAAAATGCATCAATAAACTTCAAATAAGTCCTCCCTTCCTAAGATCTTTTGTTTTTTCTTCTTTATTTTTCTAACTAAACATGGAGTAAACTGTTCAGTTGCAATTTTGGAAGCTTGACTTGGTGGAGACATGAGTGAGGCCCATGAGTGAGGCCCACGATATTCAGGGACTTGACCCCATGACCTCCTACTTGCAATTCACAACACTCAAACTAGTCAAGCTAACTGACCATCCTAAAATATTTTGGGCATTGAGATCTGCAAGGGAAATATAAATCACACCACTCTTGAGCCCATAAGCCATAATGAGATTGCCGGTACCTTGCTGGCCCCACACAAATATCCACAAACAACTTGCTTACAAATGTACAGACCCTACCTCTTCCAAAATTGAACTTGTGACCTCTATAAAGATAACACATCTTAACCATTAAGCCCATTCAAGCTGTACCTCCCCTCCGTAGATCTAGTTGAATAGACATCAAAATGAGTTAACTAATTCAAAAGTCCTCCTATAGTATTAGATGGAAAAATGACATCCAAAAAATCTTGATAGCAACATAATTAGAACAAGAAGGATTGATTCTTGAATGATCATGCTTTGATATTCCGCTTTACTTTATAGCATCATGTATTCACTGGAGGCTTCAACATGGAAGTCTTGTGAAAGAGATTGCACTTTACAAAAACCTTATCAGCAAAGCAAAATGTCAAGATCAAATAAATACCAAAATGTATGCAAAATTTAACAGTTTGTCATAGTTCAAGTAGGATTTCTGAATTTAAACTGTGTTAATGTTTAGAAACTTATCAGAGACTACTTGGTATTTGATGTTCATTCCGAATCTCTAATCCCATTGTTTTATGCTAAACAACTTTGCTTTATGACAAAGTTCATTGAATTGGAATTTCAATTTAGTGGATTTTCTAAGGATTTTGAAGTTTCAATAAACGTTTGAAACTTCTCCTTATCGATATACAACAAGAGCATAAAAAAATAGCATGTATATGTACATGTGCATGAGACAGTGTCATCAAAGAAGGAACTCGAATATCCACAAACGTTATATTCTTTCATTACAAAATATTGCTTAAACCAATTGTTTAGACAAAATCTTTCTATAACATGCAATTCATCAAAAATAATTTGTCTCGCATACTTGTACTCAACCTCTGGGAGTTTATACTACATATTCCACCTTTGGCTTCCAATACAGTACATAACCAAATCTCCTCCACTTTGTAAGTTTGTAACATAACTTCCAAATAAACCAAAGACTATGAGGAAAAAGATACACTTTATCTGTTCTCATCTGCAGGAGACAGACTTGTAAACCCAGGATTTCTTTGTATAAAATACAAAAATAGAATAACAAGAAGACTCAACCACATACCTACCAAATATCAGGCCTATGGACATTGAGATCACCTTTAAGACTTTACTAGAAGCAATGCAACAAGCCAACAAACAACATCTTATGACATTGGTCTTGAGGTAATGGCTTGGTAAGTTTAAAGTGTTCAGTCTAATACATTTGGCTATTAGAGTCAGCCGTTCAGCAAAATAATTTGAGAGCTCACAACATGCACTGTTTTACCTTTTGCCATGAATAAATAGACAAGATATCATAAAAACCTGCAGAGAGAGCCAAAACAATAGATAGATGTACAACATTCTACAACGTACTGCCAAGAAAAGTTAGTGTACATACTAGAAATGTCCATTGGACTATCTAGTGTTTCATTGCACTGATGTATAGACTAGAAGCATTTGACTCACTAGTTGCAACCAAAAATCGACAATCTCCTATGGATGGGTCTACAGTTGTTATCATTCCAAGACCATCAAAATTGCAGCTATCATTTGATTGATTGTGGAGTTGATAGTAGCTATTAAAAGCATACGAGATATTTTTCGGTGACCCAATATGATTGCAAGAACCTCCACAAAGAGGGCTGTACAATCTAAAGTTGAGCAGACCTGTTGTACATGCCTTGATACATTAGTAAGATCATGATTATCATTTGCAACACACCACCTTGAAGAGAGGTATTGAACATTTTCTGCATTCACCAGACCCTTTGATCCTTGCCCTATTTCAATCTCATATTTAACCTTACTGTCAAATGTAGATATGCCCTAGTGTCTTTCAAAATTTCCATGCAGAATGCTTTTTTTGTCCTCATCTAGCAGACTAAAAATATATGTTTCTACTGGGGCATTTCCAGGCCTAAGTGCGGTGCCCTTGTTGCTTATAACATGGTTTGCTAGTCCTTGAATGAATCTTTTTGCATTGCTGACAGTTGCATTGACTCCCCCATATGTTGGCCATCCAACCTGTCCAACAACAATTGGCATCTTCCCAAAGCCAATTTTTTTCAAGGCCGATTCAAGTGTATCCAGGTTTCCATCAAAGTAATTGTAGTATCCATCAACTAGTGGATGAGCCTTATTATCAATAGAGGCATAATCAACTGAATAATTTTTTTTTCATAAAGATTTAAGAAGGGAGAAATATTGACCACAAAGGGAGATCCATTTTTGTTTAAAAATGAAACAAGTTGATGCATAGTTTTATTCACATCAGGTGTGAAGGTTCCTTTTGATGGCATCTTAGAGTGATAGACATCAGCATTGCAGGGAACCACAACTTTTATCTGTGTAGCAAGGTTTACCTTTCCCAATGCCTCTTGTATGTTGAGCACTGTGGGGAGTACAAATGCCTTAAAGCGTCCATTGTAACTCATGAGAAATGGTTTGTTTCCAACAGCAACATACCTGTAACCATGCATCAAAGAATTAGAATACATGGAGATGATGAATGGGAGCATTTAATAGATCAGGAATAATATCCCTCAGAATGATTTATAATATCCCTCAAAATGACATGGAAAACGAGAATCTATTGGATTATCTGGATTCAGAGCAAGCTGATGCAAATTGACCTTAGAGATATTTGTTTTTTTTGTATAATTTCCTTCTTTGTTTCTACAAGATCTGCACATTGAATCTATTGGATTGGATTGTCCGTGATTCAGAGCAAGCTGATGCAAATTGACCTTAGAGATATTTGCTTTTTTTGGATAATTTCCCTCTTTGTTTCTACAAGATCTGCACATATTTCTCAGATACAACATCATTACTTGAGTGCATTATTCTGTAACTTCATTTATCTGTTCATTACTTGAATTCGTTATTCTGCTATTGTATTGAATATTGATTTCTTCCTTGAACCTCAAGATCAGACCATGTTCAATTTAACTCTTGGAGAGTCTATATGGCAAGTGGTTTTGGATTAATATTCTAGGATCTGAACATGGTTAAGCATTTTGAGGGTTGTTTGGTCTGTGGAAAAGACTTGGGCTCATATTAAATTTGGGCAAAGGACATGGATTCTGTTCATTTTTTCATGTCTGCTTTTCTACACCTATATTTCACAATTAAATTTCTTGCGCTGAAGCTTATAGTCTTGCTCAATTGCTGAGTACATTGTAATTTGAGTCTCTTATGATGCCTGGTCTGAAAGAAACACAGTTGCCTATATACAGAATGTAAGAGGATATGTGGAGTGTTTGTGCATAATGAATTACTTTGGATCCTTCATTCCTCTAAAGTAATGTTGGATAGAGTTCTTTTAGGAGTTTTTGTGCATAAAAGGAAGGCCAAAATCATTCTTAGGGATATTATTCCTGATCTATTAAATGCTCCCTTTCATCATCTCCATGTACTCTAATTCTTTGATGCATGCTTCTGTTGGAAACTAACCATTTCTCATGAGTTACAATGGACGATTTCAGGCATTTGTACTCCCCACAGCGCTCAACATACAAGAGGCATTGGGAAAGGATTGCATATGTAAATTACAAGATTTTCCTACCAATTTCCAGATTCTGATCATTTTATCCATTTAGTTCAGAATCTCAGATTACCTGATCCCATGCCCTTGTCCGCAAGTGATATTTTCAGCAAAAATGTTAAATGAATCACTTACTATGGAAATGCAGTCATCCCCTGCATTAGAATTTAAACAATCTTAAAGCACTTGTCATGAAAAGCATCTATGGAAACCATACAACCACTGACACCAAGGTTCGTTTGAAAGATCGAAGACTCTAGAACAAGACTTATTAGTCAGGATAGTTGTCCTGTAATGAAAAGCATCTATGGAAACCATACAACCACTAACACCAAGGTTCGTTTGAAAGATCGGAGACTCTAGAACAAGACTTATTAGTCAGGATAGTTGTCCTGTTTCAATGGAGTTGGATGGCCCCAGTATTTGGTTATAGAGAATGAAATTTTGAAGCTTTTAGAGAGCGGATGAAAGAGAAGTCAATGGCCTTGTCAATTATACCTTTTCCAATAATGGTGTTCTTAATCACCACATCTTTCGAAGCGCTGACATGAACGCCATCAGTGTTAGGACTATGAGCAGGTGCAAGAACCTTGAGATGGTTTGCTTCTACCCCAAAGCATTTCCTGAATTTTATATGCATTTTTTTTTTACTATTCTCTACTATCAGGTTCCTTACTATTAGATTGTTGCATAATTCGAATGTGATTTCCTGAAAGAATTAAATTTTCCAAAGTGTAGATCCATTCAGACTGATGACCTAACCTTCCAAGGCTATAAGTACACCTAGCACTGTAAGTTCAGAAGCACATTGTGTGGAATTTCATTTTCTTTTCTCACAAATTTAAAATGCATCAAACACCTTTTCCTCTAATGAGTTTAGGCTTGAAAGAAAAAAAAAGGGCGGAGGAGGTACATACAGTTGGAGCTGTTTGACATGGTTGCAACAGAGAAAAAAATTTGTCATGAAATAATATATTCAATGCAAACCAGCTTAGCTTTGTCTTACTATTTCTGCCACATATTAGCGTAGAAATATGCATAAAAGGAAGGCCAAAATTAGGGATCAATGCGGCAGAGTTGCCTCCATTTACATTTGTTTTTTTGATTTTGCAAGACTGAGCCCACCATTGCTCTCCACTACCATAAAATGTCCCTCAGATCATCTACTTCCTTAAAATGAAGCCACTGTCCTCGGTTAAATCCATGCCAAACCCTGCGATCTCTTGATTTTGCAAAACAGGTGCAGGAGGTGGAGTTTGAATGATAGTGCAGTGGCATGGGGGAGGAAGGAGAAAACAGTGAGGAAGATACGGAAATCGGGAACGGCGGAGTCTAATAATGGCAAAGGGTGCAACGAAGACAAAGCGACGGGGTGCTGGCAACAGAGAGGAGAGGTCTCCAGTGGTCCGAGAGTCGTCGCTCGGTAGCTTATTCCTATTGCATTTGCCACGGCCAGTAGTCAATCATTGTGTGTGAGGTAGAAAGAACCAAACAAACTTCTCCATGCATGATTCGTAACCCCAAAAGCAATAAATATGGTTTAATAAGTAAGAAATATAGTTATCCATTCTTTCTTTGAAGCCTGCGCAACTGGCTAGTTATTGATTGCGTATGAATGGCTGAACTTATCCAACATGTATGTTCATGTTGGATAAGCCACCTGGTGTGGGTCCCTACGTCCTCAGTTGACGGAAAGTTTCAAAACTCGGCCCGCTCCCGGCAGCCCTGTCTGCCTCCATCCTGCCACCGCCGTCTTGCTGCCACCGTTGCCCGCCGCTGGAGAACGTACTGAACGTTTTCACCTACCATCTCCAGTTCCGATCGATAAGGTTTTGAAATTTAGATTTTGTTCTTTAACAGTGCAGGGCAGACGCAAATACATCTCGCGCTCGACAAAGCCAAGTGTTTGTATGCCCAGAGCCTGAGCGGCAAGTATGACATCTCAAACTACTTGCTCGGACGTAGTTCTTCTCCTCCTGAAGTGGCCGATTTCATGGGCGCTCTGAAGATCAAGATGACGGAAGACGGGCGCGGCCGAGGACTCTACGCCATCCGAAAAATACAGACCGGGGAGCTTTTGCTGGTAAGCAATGCTGTTGCAGTTGTTTATGATAAAGTCTTTGGAACTAACAAGGCGCCTGAAGAAGCTCTTGTCACCGTCGTCGTCAGTGAGGCTAGGAAATCACAGAGGTTACTCCAACAGATTTACAGTTTAGACCCATACCCCGCACCCGGCAGTAGTGTGGATGTTCCAATGATTGATCTGTTTAAGGCGTACGGCCAAGAAGAACAAAGTGAAAATTTGCGGATGGATGTTAAACGTATTGGGGATATTACAGATCGACACTCATTTGGTGGAGCTAGATTTCTCCAGAAAGACCAGATGTTTTGCGGTCTTTGGCTGCTGCCATCCATCATTAACCATTCTTGCTTGCCGAACTCAAAACGGCTGGAAGTGGGAAGTGCCATGTTTATCCATGCCGCCAAACCCATCGAGAGAGGAGAGGATATCACTATTTCGTATTTTGATACCCTCATTCCCTTAACGCCGCGCGAAGCCATGTGCGAGCGCTGGGGTTTCAAGTGCAAGTGCAGGAGGTGCATTCTGGAGTACTGTTAGCATGAGAAAATACCTGCTCGGGCCAATGAAAACCATGTTCCAAAATTGTTTGTATCCAATAACATAGACAACTACCATGGAACACTCCAAAACCATGCACTAAGTAATTAATGTGCCCTTTTTGACCCATGCTAATTAAATTCCCAACTATTTTCATAATTTCCTCTTTCACTTAATTAATTGAGAAAAGATACTTCAATTTATATGTCATTCGAATTAGGGGTGTCATGTGGCTAAATTATCCTATAATAATTATTTTTTATAACCTTAGGATAATTTTACTTATGCAATTTAATTAGCCACCATTTTAATTTTCACTAATTTTACCTACGTGACCTTGCCCAATTTTTTTGTACTCTAAAAATCACCAAAATTGTCCAAAAATATATAGAAGCCCTTAGAATTCTGATTTTGAAAAAAATCATCAAACATTTTATGGTTCCAAGTTTAAGAATTAGTCACATTTGCGAATGTTTCCACACTATGAGAAAATTATGGATCCTTAAAAATTTCCTTGCCAATCATACCCCCACGCCATAATATTTTAGTAGAGTTGTGTTTATCAAAGCTATGAAATGGAAACACTACACAAGGAGATCACTAAGGAAAAGTAAGTTATTTTGTTTTGTATAAGATGAAGAATCATACTAATTCTCCAAGTCTAGACAAACTTCTTCAAAACTTAGACTTTTTGAGTTCTTCCATTATGACCTCATTAATTTGGCTATAATTTTTTTGGTTGAATGTTACTTTAATGACTAGATGAAAATATGGAAACTAATCAATATTGTCATTGTTTCATACAAAATCATAACCAAATTTTTAATATACAGACTCAGAATCAAGAAGGAACCTCTAGATTTGTGATGCCAAAACAACTTGGTTTTGCTCATGGAATTCATAACGGAAAAATGATCCCTAGCACGCCAACGATGCACCACTTGTGATACTTTATAGAATGCCATATAATATGAATAAAGAGATACTTGGCATAGCCCCTTACTAGTCAACCCAATCTTGGTAGTTGCAAGGAGGATAAGGAAGGTCATGCCATAATATTGGCCACTTGGAGAGAGAGCTAGGAATGAAGACACAATATATAAATAACAAATTTCTAATGTTGATCTTAGCGATTACAAAGACCATTGAACCATCATAAACAACAACGACAATGAATGGAATTCAATTATTGTTGATTTCTTACCACTTTCCTTCTATTTGTCATCTCCTAGGCAATTGCCAAAACAGGGATCATACACATATTGAAATTGGAGCAAGCCAGCAATTGATATAAACTAAAAATTCATAATGAATATTTAACTAAAAAAATATCTCAAATATTCATATAGATATGTTCGAGCATTCGCATGACAAAGCAGTGGAGGAAGTCGTCGCTGCAAGGTCTCAAGTGTGTTTCGATGTCGATCTTTAAGCTTTTTGTAGAGGTAGAGGATATTATTAGGACTTCTGCGTTGTTGAAAGACGGGAAGGAAGAAAGTTGGATTTGTGCGTCATTTGTGTCTACATATTTTGTAGGAATAGAGTCATTGGGATTCTTTCATAGAGTAAGTTACCATTGGAGTAAGTTACTAAAGTTTGCGCGTCATTTATGTCTCAAAGCCATTTTTATATAACACTACGGTGGTGTATATTGAATGAGTCATTGAGATTCTATGCTAGTAACTATTAGTGTTGTATTCATGGCCCCATAGTATTATATAGAAATGACTTTGAGACATAAATGACTCTGGAAATAGAGGAAAATAAATTAAGATTACAATTACTATTGGTACAGAAAAGTTAAAAGTTTGCATACCTAAACATGATTAATAATTTAAAAGTTGAGTTAGGAAAATAAATTAATATTATAATTACAATTCATGAACACCACAAAAAATAAGTTAAAAGCTTGCATACCTAAATATGGTTAATAATTTAAGAGTTGAGTTAGGTTCAAATAAATTAAGATTATAATTACAATTGATGAACATCACAAACAAAACTTAAAAGCTTGCATATCTAAATATAATTATTAATTTAAGAGTTAAATTAACAAAAGCAATTAAGTTAAAAATAAAAAATGAAAAAAAATAATAATTCTGTAAAATAACCTTGACCTATTAAAAATCTAATGGATTTTATAAGTGAGAAATTATTATTCAAGTAAGAAATTAAAGAAAAAGATTAATAGATTGATAATACCAGAGAATTATGAAGTTTTGTTTTAAGTGAAGTGTGATGATAACACGTTCACTAGTCCAAATAGAATAATAATAAAATGATAGCGTCTTAAAATAACTTGTGAAATGGATGAAAACTTTGTGACAAAATTTTCACATTATTAAAAAATAAGTAAATTTAAAAGATTTAGATGGTAATTGTTAAAAATCTAATGAGTAAAATATAAAGTAAAATACAAATTTATATGGTTATTATTAAGAATAAATTAATTTTTTTTTGAAAAATATGCCACAATATTGAATTAAGAAGGCCTGAAAATAAGTATGATATCATATATTGAATACCTTTAGGAATTGACATATGTGCTAACTAAGAGGGTTACAACATGATTAGTAGGATACTCATAGGATATTAAAATGTAGAAAGAAAGATAAACCTTGAGAAATGAGTGGTTACAACTTTTATAATAGTTGAAAATTTTAAATTTAGTAAATAGTAATCACTGAAATCATATTCAATCGGAATCATTTATCAATAATTATACATAAATCATTCATTAATACTTATACAGAAAATTTTACTAAGTTGAATCCAATTTTTGGGAACTCTATATTTAGTGAACAATAACCATATTCAATTGGCATCATTCATCAATACTTATACATAAAAATTTACTTAATACATAAATCATTCATCAATACTTATACATAAACTTTTAATAAGTTGAATCCAGTTTTTAAAGTCTGCTTATGAAATTCATTTTATACACAAACCTTATTGCCTAGAATACAACTCAGTAAAGGATGTGTAACTCCTTCCATGCTCATTTTGGAGTGGACATGTGTCCTTTTTATTGCAATGAAGAATAACATTCTATAGCCTACTTAGCCTACTAATGATCATATTGGAGCTGAGTGTCTTTTTTTTTTTAAATAATAAAATATTATAAAAAATTAAGATATTGACTATTTTAAACATTTAAAAATACATATATAAAACTACACAAATTAAATAAATTAAAAAGCTTTCTCAACATTTATATGCATTTACATTTTTATAAAATGAATATTTACGTTCATTTACATTCTAACAAAAAGTTTACACCGATAAAGATTTGATTGGTAAATTCATTTTGAAAAAAAAATTACATCCATAAAGACCGATAGAGATTTGATTCCTTTTGATACTTGGTAAATTCATTTTGAAAAAAAAATTACATGCATAAAGATTTGATTTTTGAGTTGATTCTTTTTTATACTTCGTAAATTCATTTTGAGATTTGATTTCTGAATTGATTCTTTTTTTATACTTAGTAAATCGATGGTAAATTCATTTTGAGATTTGATTCTTTTTTATACTTGGTAAATTCATTTTAAGATTTGATTCTTTTTTATACTTGGTAATAAATTTATTTCAAGATAATAAATTCATTTTAAGATTAGATTTGATTCCTGATTTGATACTTGTTAAATTCATTTTGAGATAAATCTATAATGATGTAACTAAATCCAATTTTCTATTTACCAATTATGCAATTTTTGTTAACTTTAATATTATTTACTTAATGTTCCACTGATAATAAAATAACATTAAAATTTAATCTTTGATATGATTCTTGGAGTCATAGATTAAACCTAACTCTTAACATTATCGAGGAATATCATTTTAATAATTACTATCCAGTTGATTACTATTTGAGGAATGTCATACTTGTTGCTCAGGCTCTGGGCATACAAACACTTGGCTTTGTTGAGCGCGAGATGTATTTGCGTCTGCCCTGCACTGTTAAAGAACAAAATCTAAATTTCAAAACCTTATCGATCGGAACTGGAGATGGTAGGTGAAAACGTTAATGCATTTCGGTACGTTCTTCAGCGGCAGGCGGCCGTGGCAGGACGGAGGCGGACAGGGCTGACGGGAGCGGACCGAGTTTTGAAACTTTCCGTCAACTGAGGACGTAGAGACCCACGCCAGGTGGCTTAGGTGGCTTATCCAGCATGAACGTACATGCTGGATAAGCTCAGCCCAAGCCCGTATGAATGAGTGTCAGTTTGGCTTTGCGTCACTTTTTGATATTGGGACAGAGTGAAATTACTCTTAGTTTGAGACCTTCAGAGGAATCCGGTTTACTTCAAGGTATAATTTCACATGAAAGGGGTTTTCAACCATAGCATGGTTTTCGTAAAAAAGGTGGATAGTTTGTGGGCTGCAAAAGGTTGTTTGAAGACGAATAAACAAGTTGATTGAAAAGGCAACTGGAAGGCCTGCCGACGGGGTAGACGAACAAACAAGTTGATTGAAAAGGCAACTGGAAGGCCTGCGGATGGGGGTAGAAAATTGAGTTTGTGGGCTGCAAAAGGTTGTTTGAAGACGAATAAACAAGTTGATTGAAAAGGCAACTGGAAGGCCTGCCGACGGGGTAGACGAACAAACAAGTTGATTGAAAAGGCAACTGGAAGGCCTGCGGATGGGGGTAGAAAATTGCAGGTTGAATAGAAATTGTGTCGTTAAAGGGCAGAGTTAATTTTACCAAATAATCAAAAGTATTGTCCTGGTTTGACGTGACTATCACCAACTAGTAATCAAAAGAGAAGCGCTGGAGTGATATTCACCAATCACCAATTCTATCGATTATATCATGCTAAAGTAATGAATGATTTGTGCGTTCCAAATCTGGTCTGGGTTTTACATTATGGTTCGTTAATCGGTTAATAATAGTTTATTCAATTCAAAGTTCAAACTGTGGAGGATATTGTTTGGGTATATGAGACTTAACCTCAGTTAAAATGCTCAGTTTTTGGAATGAGGCCGAGGCTTAAAACAATGAAGTAAACTACACTCTAGCGTTTTTACACTTTTTCAACAAATTTTGCCAATTTAGTTGTACCAATCGCTTTTACCACTCTACTCATCAAGCTATGGTTTAACTTTATAATCTATGTGGGACAAAGAGCAAGCATGCCCTCAAACTGCTATGGTTTAACTTTATAATCTATGTGGGACAAAAAGCAAGCATGCCCTCAAACGGTTCCTATTTCCGATGATCTATATCAAAATTCCACAAGCAAAGTTAACAATGCACTATTGTTTTTTCAAGCAGAAAAACTGTTCTTCGTTATTCATATAGATTTAAAGGTAACAAAAACCTTGTCTATAGTTACAAAAGTAATTCATTGGGAAATACATGATAAAGGCAGAGCTTAATTGCTAATCAGTACAAACATACTAACTAAACATGATGTGTGCATACAGTCATTCTAGCATCACAAACCATACTGTAATACAAAATAAGGTACAGCTGGATAGTCCAAAAAAGAGTTGAAGTCCCCTAAAGAACATCATCAATGCTGAAAAATTAGTATTGAGTAGAACATCATCAATGCTGAAAACCTAGTATTGAGTTTTCACCTGTTTTCAGGGTATCAACAAATTCCTCAAAGAAAAGTAAACTCTCAGTCACATGAAGAGTTTCTTGGGATAACCTGTTAACCATATTATTGTGTTCTCTATAGATATAATTAATATTGTAATGTTGAAAAGTCCAGAACAAGGCTCTAACTCTGATACACCAATGTTCAGGTTCAAAGATACGAAGATCCAAAAAGCTCAATAAGAATGCACCATTGTTTGGTTTGTAAACCCTTCCAGCAAAGTTCCACCATAGAATATAGATCTATTAGTGAAAGAAGGGTTTACTGGGGATTTCAATTATAGTTCATATAACTCTAACTAGGGTTTTAAGTGATTTTTGGGATTTCAGTTAAATATTTAAGTGTGGATGTTTTCACAGTTCCACTATAGAATATAGATCTATTACTGAAAGTAGGGTTTACTGGGGATTTCAATTATAGAATATAACTCTAACTAGGGTTTTAAGTGATTTTTGGGATTTCAGTTGAATATTTAAGTGTGGATGTTTTCACAGTAGGTAGACATTATGCTATTGTTTTTCTGGTTAGGTAGACATTTTGTAGTGGACATTGGGTTATTATTTTTTTTTGGAATTTTACTGTGTTACAATTTTGAAACCAGTTTAAAGTAAACACTCCAACTATCTTCAATCTTTAAAAAAATATATATATCACTTTTAGTTACAAATGAAATGACCTATTCACAGAAAATACAAATAACCTGTAGATCAGAAAATCTTGGCATATTTATTTATATGTGATTGAAAATACATTGTGCACTACAAGCCTGCAAATGCGCTAATACAATAACGGCACCAATACTGTTTGATGCCCACGCATTCTACTTCATTATGCATTATGTATTGGGTGAGATCAGCCTTTTCAACTGTTTTTTCTTCTGCTGGAGTAGAGGATATGCTTTCTGATAGTCCAGAATGGCCATAACCAAATGCCGGAATGAGAAGTCGGGCCACAGAACAGGTGTCACGTACAGGAATGTAAACGAAGACTGCCACAACAGAAAGTTACTGAGCCTTAGCTCGCCGGATGTGCGGATCAACATTTGGGGCTCTCCACAGTTTGCTGTGTACAGATGACGCTCAATCTCCTCTGCTGTAACTGATGAGTATGGAAGACCATGAATTTCTTCTGAGACTGCAACTTCATAATCGTCTGGGCCGTGCAAACCATCATTAGCGACTTCGTATTTTACATGAACTTCAATCTTCCCGGCGGCAACTTGATCGCGGACGTTTTCTACAGCTTTGACGATTTCCTGAGTGGAAGTGTAAGGAGCGAAAATATTAAGTATGGCCTTGTCATTGCCGTGGCTCATTGCCATGGCTTCCTCTGCCGCTCTCCTGACGCGCTCGGGAAGAAGACTCAGCTCTCCAAGTACCTGCACTCGAATCCCATATTCTGTAACCATACTTTCCTTCTCTATCAGCTCTTCCAGCTTTTCCTGCATCAGATTCATCAGCGTCGTGACCTCTTCCTCCGAGCGCTTGAAATTTTCGATACTGAACGCATATACGCTGACGCACTTGACGCCTAGATCATAACAATCCCTCAAGGTATGCATGAGGCTGTTGTATCCGAATTGATGGCCGCTCGTCTTCTGCATCTGGCGACGGGCTGCGTATCTTCTATTCCCGTCCATGATGATAGCAACGTGATTAGGAATCGGGCCAGCGGCTATCATCCAGATAAACCATCGCCTTACCAGTTCGTAGATCACGTTTGTGATTGAGGCGATGCCTCTTGCAAGGAAGGATCCGAGAGCGGCCACTTCCATCTTGAAACTGAGGATGAATACTGCATTTGATTCCCATTTTTGGCATTTTATAAATTCTGCACTGGCTCTCCCAGCCATAGAATTTATGTTAATTCAATGTTTTGACATTTGATGCCCATTTTTGGCATTTTATAAATTCTGCACTGGCTCTCCCAGCCATAGAATTTATGTTAATTCAATGTTTTGACATAATGGGGTCCTCAATTTCACATTGATGTTTATTTGCTTTTAATATACAACTCTGGAAAGGTTAAAATGATTCTTTATTTTGGTTAGTGAAACCAGAAGTTCATATTGTTTATCATGTTCAAAGCCTGAATCCTTGCAGTAGTTAAATCTCAATTTGGGCTATTGGGTAGTTTTAAAATAGGAATAACGTGGGCTGTCGGGTAGTTTAAGAAAACGGTATTTAATGTAGCAAAAGTAATTAAGATTGCTGTAATTGTAATATGGGTGAAATAGTAATATTGGTGAAATAATAATATAATTGTACTAGCAACAACCACATTAGGCACATATTTTTTATATTAATGTTTTTTTCCCTGAGACACATTAATTAATTTAATGTGGTTGTTGGGGATGGACTCACAAGCATATCTCCATAATAATAATAAATTATTATGTTACAATTAATTATTATACTTTTATTTTTTATTATTAATATTAATAAATTAATATTTTAATTGATTATAATATAATAATTATTTAATTATTTAAATATTATTATTAAATAAATACTATTAATTATAATTAAATCCAAATATAAATACATTATTAATAAATTAATTAATTTGTGACAATAATATTATATATCATAACACTTATGGTTATATAGTAATTCATATGAGACAACCATTAGATTACTTTATAGAGTGTGATAAGTTTAATGATGGGCATTTGATTATTTTTAATTCATGGTTAATATTTGATTTAACAACTACTATGGTTGTAAATAGAGATGTTTTTTCAATTGAATGATGATGATGCCCAAAGAAACCTTTGAGATATAAAATAACAACATAAAATATATTTATGTTTTAAAATAAAAATATAAACTCTAAATAAAAATGATTAATTAATTAATATTATCAAAATATAAACTATAAAACAATTTATTTTATAATCAATTATAGTTATTTAATGATAAGCAATATATTTAGTTGTAAAAATCTAAAATCGAAACCATTTATTTATTAATCAAAATTATTAACTATTATTAATATATGATATTAACTAAACTTATAAAAATTAAAGCAATTAAAATTGCTGTATTGTAATATTGGTGAAATAACAATGTAATTGTATTATTGGCGAAATAACAATTTACAAAAAACAAAATAAAAAATCCAAAATTTAAAACAACCTAAAAATACATAGCGAAAAACAAGAAACCAAAAAAAATAGAGTTGTGTCACTTTGAAAATGAATGGTAATCAGTGCATAATGCATCTGGAAATGCAAACCCAAACATCAAGAAACTGAAAAAAATGAGAGTCGTGTCATTTTGAAAATGAATGGTAATCAGTGCAAACCCAAAAACCAAGACACTGAAAAAAATGAGAGTCCTGTCATTTTGAAAATGAATGGTCATCAGTGCCTAATGCAAAAATGAATGGTAATCAGTGCCTAATGCATCAAACCATACGGACTTTGGAGCTAGTAGTATAAGCCCTAACAAGAGTATTTTTTTGTTGAAATGACCATTTAGAATTTTTTTTTGAAATGACCATTTGGAATGGTTAAATAGCAATTTCAACTATCTGATTAGTTTTAAAATTTATTATTTAGTTTGTTTTCAGACAAAAAAAATCATTTTATTATAGTTATAAAATTACTAAAATAAAAATTTTGATAAAAAAAATACCTTAAAAATACAAACCTTCTAGTCATCTTTTATCTTACCAAACTTTGGAGCAAAAGTAGTAATCAAAAACCCAAAAGTAACGATTTTCAAAATCAATTTTGACCCCCAAAAAATAAAAAACCTTAATTAGCGTAATTTTTTAAGGCAGCTTTTTGGAACAAAAGTAGTTAGTCATCTTTTATCCTACTAAACTTTGGAACAAAAATAGTGGTCAAGAAACGTAATGTAACAATTTTCTAAAACAACTAAAAATAAATAAATAACCTAAAAAAATGAGCTTTTTAGTCAATATTTTTATCCTAGTGAACTTTGGAGCAAGAGTAGTGGTCAAGAATAAAAAAAAGCACAACATATAAAGGCAATATGACAAACCTATCATCGACAGGTCAGAGTCAGGACAGAAGTTCATTGCCGCTGGCCATGAATGCAGAGAAAAATCTAATAAGAAAATCACATTTTTAATTTGTGGCTTGATATTTAGCTTCATAACGACTAATCGTGAGAGAATGATTGACGTAGAGAATGACTTAATCGAAAAACCAAAACGCTCCCTGTCCTCAATCGCATACGAGTCTGGCAGAGGAAGAAAGAGTTGCTTTCCATTGTTTAAATCGTGATTTTGAGGATGTGATTAATTCCAAAATCTCATAATTTAGTTTTAAACGAATATTTGTAATTGATTGCGTTGAGAGGTGCTTTCTACAGCCCAAATGGGAGATGTGTCCCGTCTGTAACAGTGACGTGGCACATGTTACATGTAGGTTTCATAAAAATAATAATAATGAAAAGTAAAAACTAAAAAAACTTATAACATGTGAGCTTATAATTAAAAAATAAAAAATAAAAAAGATTATACTCATATAAATATACAACCATATTATGGTAATACTCACAATCTTACAAACTAAGTAATAAGATTATATTAGTAGTAAAAATCAATTGACTCCAGTAGTAAAAAGAAAAATTATAAAACAAGAACATATAAAATTTAATTTTAAACCGGCTAAATTCTAAAACACATTTATGTAATTATATATCAAAATTAAATTTAAAATAAAGCTAAGCATACATAATGTTAGGAATAACATATGTGATAGAAAATAGATTACAAAATAATATCGATTACAATACCAACACTAGATTTACCTTAGCAAACCCCGTAAAGAAAAATCAACCTTCAATGCAAATACAACTAGCAAGAAACCATGGGCCATTAAAACCATGTGCCTTAAGCCACTTACATCTTTTGTCATTCCCAAGTCAAGGTTAACCTTGAATGCAAATAAAACTAGAAAGAAACCACTTGCCACTAAAACCATGTGCTTTAAACCACTTACATCCTTTCTTATTCCAAAGTCAAGGTTAACCCTAACATGTAAATGTTCATTTTTAGTTATATTAGAAAAACAAGTCATTTCTCAAAAACATTTGGATAAATGTTTAAAATCTTAATTTGATGGTAAAATGTTTTCAAATTCCAATTTATTGTGGAAATCTAGATTTTAAAATTTTATATGGATTATTTTACTCATTAACTACTCTTAATATTCATTATTAGTTTTAAAGAAAGAAAAGTAAATCAATTTTTGGAAAAGTGTTTGATTATATGATTATTAATGTTACTAAGCTCATTCTTCTAGTGATATTTACGCTCTTTTGAAATTATTGAAGCAAGTTGGTCATGTCCCTTCCAAGTAGGAATACTTATTAGAGATTTTTAATTTTGTAAATTAAAAAGGGTTTGCACCTAAAGAGAACTTGATCCATCTCAGCGCTTAGTAGAGCCATAGTTAAGATGGATCTATACTCGTGATTATTGGAATTACATAACTACAAACTTTGTTTACTTGTTTTTGCAATTGATTAACTTACTTTAAAGGCTTAGCCTCAATATAGTTACACTATGCATGTAAGCCTGCCCCTAAGCATGAAAGGCTTAGAGTTCTTAAAGTTTGTAAAGTATGGTTCCCCATATCGTTATCTCTTACCATAATTTACTCCAGCTCTTTACAAATCCTACTTATGAGTGGTTACTATTTTAACAATCTTGTCATAGTTCTAAGTTGATATGCAACCAATGGTTTTAATGTTTTATTTTTAGATCTAAATGAAATCCCTCCCAATACCTTAGCCTAACCCACCGCTAAGGTATTTGTCTTTGTGTTAAAGATATTTTATGACATGCATTATAAAAGTAATGGGTCTAGCCATGACCCACGATGGCATTAGATCCCAACCAACATTATTACAATTTAAAACATAAGGGTGAACGTTATGCTATGGGGTTTCAACTCAAAGGTTGACTTGGCATAAAACAAGATTGTGTAACATATATATATATATATATATATATATATATATATATATATATACATACACGACGATCGAGGGCATAGGTTAGGATTAGTTTTTAATATATGATCAAAGGTTTGTATTAGCATTGATTTTGTTGTAAATGATTTATGTCATGACATTTACGTTGTCCTTTGGTTGACATTAAACCTGTCATGGCTGTGAGTTGGCAGTGCAGTCAAGACCCACGAGAGATTATGGGATGTGATCCCTGCTCTACACGTGTAGGGTGAGGTTTTACTTGAGCTTGAAATGGTTTTTGAAGGTCTTTACTTTGTCCTTAGCCTGCATTTGGGTATGTTGTGTGGTCGAAGCCTGTGTGCAGCCGAGCTTTGCTCTGTAAGAAAACTGCTCTAGTTTTTCTTGCGTTAATGGCGTGTTTTGCTTTGCTCTTACTCTGTTGATGACATCTGTGAGGTATTTTCTATTGGTGGTTACCTCAACCAACTCTTCACTGCACCAGAACCTCGACGATCTTGTCAAGTTTTCCATCACGCGGCTAGCCTGTCTCAGCAAGTGAGCAAGAGCAAGCTTACTGAGTTGTATTTTAATCCCTTTGCTTCAATGTTCTGTTAAAACATCACTGAGGGTTTTTCTTTGGTGATTGTAGGTGATTGCAGGTTACAGAGAGATAAGAGAGCTCAGAGGAGCATACCCATGGCTCTCATTGTCAACACGGCAAGGTGAACCAACTTCTGCAAGTTTATTTTGTTTAAGCTTCTTTAAATATGAAACTAGGTACTAAATAAAATAGGGTTTTGTTGAAGGTTTCGGTGCTAGATAGGAAGCAACATGGTCACCTCCTCTCAGGACCACGTTTCCAAACGCATGTGTAAGTTTCTTTAGCCCTAATTTGAACTAGTTCTTTGTTTATTTTTACAATTTCTTTTATTTAAATAGCTCATACTAATCCCTTCTCACTTGATCGCAGGTTTCGTTGAGTGAGACTTCATGGGGTTGCAACGAAAAGATAATTGGTTATGTTCTTTTTAAAGTTTAAGCTAGCCATTACTTGTATTGGAAACCCCCTTTTGGGTTGTGCCGGCTTTAAGAAATTACTTGGCACTGTAATGAAATGAATTAATTTTGTTTTTGTTTAAACCGTGGTAGGGTTTTTGAGGTTCCCTTGACAGGTCTTACTCCTGTGTAATTTTCGATATCGTCTTGTTTTTTTATTTAGAGTGGAAGCCATTGATAATGGTCTTATAACCACTCTCTATACATGTATAAATACTCTTGATCTTCCCTTTCGATAATTTAAGAATTGGGAATCTATATTGCCTGGTCTATAACCAATGTTATTTAGTAAATTGATGCCATCTAATTATTATGTGGGTTATATGAAACCCTCACGTTCCCTCGTAGATGGTCTTACAGTTGCAGAAAGAAAACATTTCTTTCATTTTTAATATCCCTTTAAATAGTTGTAAAGCATGCTCTTGATATATGTTGTAATGGCAGTTTCATGGAAAAGACTTACTGCCATTTAAACTCTTGCTTAAGTTAGTTAACTTTTAATTTTTGTACGCTCTTTCACTATTTATGCATCGTTGGTGATTGAAAATAGTGGCGGCCATTAAGAATGGACTTACGGCCATCTTATGTGTGTTTTAATTCTTACGATTCTGAATGTGTTAATTTAATGTTTAAGTGTTTGACCCATATAGTTACAGGACTCGGTCCGCAATTTTTGTAAGAAATGAGGTCTAGTATAAGAAGAAATCGAGGCCCTTCCTCTATATAATAATTGTATTTTAAATATACTGTGAGTGTTTAAATGCTATAATCGAAAAATTTATAACATAATTTGGAAGCCACGATGTGTACTTTTCCCAAACGTTGATTCCTCTCTCGTAATGAATAAATGTGATGGTTGGCGTATCAACTGTTATAACTTTGGATTTATTTTGTATTGTTTAAAATATGTTAGTGGATTGTAATCAGGGATCCTTGATCCCATAAAATAGATCAAATACTGAAAGGGATTCATTCACGTGGCTTGTTATTGATCGGATGTATCATACTGAGGTTTTATACAACCTAGGGTAGCCACGGCGTGGACTTACGACGCTATATTGATGTGTTGATGATTTTATTATAAACGACCCTTCAGGTCTGTTATAGATTAGGCAGTCTACAATTATAGTGTATAAATAAGGATCTTCGATCTGTAAGGTTGTTCTTCACCAATTTGTAAATATTATAGAGATAATATTCTAGGATTCCTCTAAAGGTTATCTTACTCTAGAAGAACCTACGATTTGATGGGATCTGTTTGTAAACACGATTTGTTATGATGTTGTCTAGATACTAATTTAACATTATTTGGATTAAGGGACTTGTGTAGTTTAGCTATGGTATTCCTATGTAAATGCTCATGATATTTAACAATGTTTTCTTCTGTACATATCTTATTCAATGCTTACTACTTAACTTATTTAATTTATAAGTTGTAATAATATTATTATTATTTAAAATATTCTTGACTATAGTTAAGCTAAAATATACAAGTCTATATAATAATATTATATAATCTCACACCGTAGAGTTGTATAGTGAATTTGGATAAACATTATATAAAATGGATTCATTTGCTTACAGAGAAGGATTGTAGATCTATAATTATAAACAAACATTGTAATCGAGTCGCTAATTTAACTTCAATATGCAGAGTAAGAAAAATATCTAGAAGAACGATGCCATTAAGAAATATACAGTCGAAATATGGAAAATTACTATGCATATTAGAATTAAATGATTCCACTACATTATATGCAAGATACAAGTATAATCAACAACAGATTAATCGAAAAACAACTACGGTTAAGATACTACAGATCTAGGGATTAAATATATTCTACAGCAATAAAATATAAAGTATAAACCTGGCATCGACGCTGGGAAAACAAGAGTGGAGATGTTGTTCTTCCCAACCAACTCCCAAAGCAGGCAAGTTACTCGCTCCAGAAACCGTGATCCTATTCATTGAACCACAAAGAAAAATATCAATGTGCCATCTCTTTCATTTCACGGATGTTTAATCCACCTCCAATGCTAGCCTCCTCCTTCTTATGGACATACTAATTTATAGTATTTTTCCTAGGACTTGGGCATTTATGAGCCTCCTTCTCTTTAGCACTCAACTAAGAGTTGTGACCTTATTTTTGGGGATGATGCCTCCTGCATCCTGAGTTCTCACTCAATGGTTTTTGTCCCTTTTATTTTTCCTCTTGTGGGTCAGCAAACACTCTTCAATAGCTATATCCACTCTTGTCCCCTTCCAACATATTTTATTAAATAAAATTGTTTTTATTACAAATTTTTTTTATTCTTGACTCTTCTTTCAAAAATAATAATAAAATAATAAATAAAGTATTTTCGAGTATAATTAATAATAATTATTGATTCCGGGGGTGTTACATACACCTCCCCTTAGAAGATAACATCGTCCTTGGTGTTATAACTTTTGTTTCATTCTTTCATTACATCTTCTTGGAACAAGTCTGGATGTGGCTCCCGCATATTCATTTCCAGCTCCCAAGTAGCTTCTTTCGAACTAAGGTGCTTCCAATTCACCTTGAACTGTCCACTGGTATGGTTCCAGAGTAAAAGTTCTATCCTGTCGAGAATGCGCTCTGGCCCCACTTGGAACTCTCCTTCAGGTTCCACCTGGATTACATTCCAATCAATGACATGAGAAATATCATGAACATATATTTTCAATATAGAAACATGAAACACATTATGCACTCTAATATCGAGTGGAAGGGCTAACTGGCATGCGACCGACCCCACTTTAGCTAAAATTTCAAATGGATCGCAATACCTGGGCATTAATTTTGAAAACTTGCCTAGTCTCAAGGAACTTTTCTTGGGATTTACCTTTATATATACATGATCACCCACCTAGAACTCTCTAGGAGTTCTTTTTAGATCAGCATAGTTTTTTTTCCTGTCTTGGGAAGCCTTTAAATTTTGTTGTACCTGTTTCACAGTTAGCTCCATATCTTTTAATAAATTAGGTCCTAACATTAATCTATCAACAGGGCTACTCCATGATATTGGATTATTACACTTAGGCCCATATAAGATTTCAAATGGACTTAGACCTACAGAAACTTGAAAAGTACTATTATAAGAAAATTATACTGAGTTTAGGTAGTCTTCCCACATACCTAGTTTGTCCATAACATACATTCTTAGCATGTCTTCTAAGACTTGATTTATTCTTTTAGTCTTTCCATTCGTTTGTGGATGATATGCAGTACTGAAGTTTAACTGTGTGCCCAATCCTTTAAACAAGGCTTTCCAGAGTTACCTAAAACTTTGCGTCTCTATTTGAGACTATTACTTTCGGCACGCCATGTAGCCTAAATAGTTCTTTCATGAAGATATCTACAATGTTAACAGCTTTATAGATAGATTTGACGGGAATAAAATGATCAACTTTACTTAATTTGTCAACGACAACCATGATGGAATCATATTGTCTGAAATTATTAGGTAGGCGGTGAAGAAAACCATACTGATTGTCTCCTACTTCCATTTTGGAATGGGTAGTGGCTACAACAATCCTACGAGATGTTGACACTCTGCCTTAAATTGTTTGCAATTAAGATAGCGAGCTAAGTATTCATCCACCTATTTCTTCATATTTGGCCAAAAGAAATCCTTTATGATCATAGTGATCATTTTTCGATAACCTGGATACCCTGAATATGGTCTTTTATGTAGTTCATCCATGGTTGTAAGTTTAATTTATGCTATGTTTGGTATGGACAACCTATTTTTATGTAGCAATAGTCCTTGCTGGTTTAGGCTGAAATCTATTTTTACTTGATTTTGTTTGTTTTTAGCAGTCTTTTCTTTTAAAAACGGATATTCTTTATCATAATTTTATGCGTTGATTTTCCAAATTAGATTCAAAGATGTTTCTTGCAAATAGTAAATTTGCATGACGACTTAGAGTGTCTGCCACTTTATTTTCTTTTCCTTTTATATGTTTTATTTCAAAATCATATTTGCTTAAAAAGGAAAGCCACCTGGCTTGTCTTGCATTCAACTTCTGTTGGTTAAATAAGTATTTAAGGCTTATGTTGTCAACCCAAAAGGAAATACGAAAAACATATAGTGACTGTAACATGTCCTGAATGTTGTTTTAGATATATTCATATTTTATTCACACTTGATGATAACCCGTCCTTAAGTCTATCTTTCAAAATATACTTGTTCAGTGGAATTGATCGAATAGATCATCTATCTAGGGGAGTGGGTATCCGTTCTTAATAGTCATCTTATTTAATTGTCAATAATCTATGCATAATCTTAATGTTCCATCATTCTTTTTCACAAACAAGACCAGTGCTCCCCAGGGAGAGACACTTGGTTGGGTGTACTTTTTATCGATTAATTCTTGTAGTTGTGATTTAAGCTCTGTAAGTTCTATTATATTCATTCGATATGGAGCTTTTGATGCTGGTACCGCTCTAGGTATAAGATCAATTGTGAAGTCAATATCTCTTTACGGATGAAGTTTGTGGACTTCTTCCGGAAATATGTCTTCGAACTCTTTTAAAATTGGTATGTCCTCTAGTTTAGGTTTATTACCGTTTCCATTATCATTCAGTATATAAACTATGAACACTTTACATCCTTTTCTTACTAATCTTTTCATTTGCAAAGCAGATATTTCTCTGATGGTTACCTTCCTAGGAATTCCTTTTACTTTTATATTATTCCCATATTGTCAGTACATGTAAATGTTTTATCAAAACAATATTAACATAACTTTATGTTCCTCTACCCAATCCATTCCTATTAATAAATCATAAGATCCTAAAGGAAATATATTTACATTAACATGTGTAATGAAACCATTCATCATCAATTTCCAATTTCTAACAAGACTGGTAACTTTCCATTTTGTACCTATGTGTTATCAACCCAAATGGCACTTCTCCGTCCGAGTGCTGACACTTCATATGTTGGCACACAAAATGACACTTATGGATTGAAGGTTGCCTAAACACTATAGATGGGCATGACATGAGATGCATTCATTATCCAACCAACTTGCCATTTTACCTTTTCATATTTTGAATGCCGTACGTGACTATCTCCACAGCAACTCGCGTACATACGTGACTATCTCCACAACATCTCGTGTACTATACGCGAGTATCTTCATTGCAACCCACGTACAGATTTGTACGCGGGTTTCCCTTATAGAAACTCGCGTGTCATATGTGGGTTGCCAATATCAATACTCACGTACACCTCCATTCGACATTAAAAATAATAAAACACGATTAATGGAGATTTGTTGAGCCCTAATCATTAACTATCTCAACTGTCTCAACTTCCTACCCCTTCAAAACTGCTCTATTTCCTAAAGTATAAATAGGGGCCTTGGGGAGGGCATTAATCAATCAATCTTGGAGAGCAAAGTTATGCTGGTGGTATATCTTCAGAAGTCTTTGGAGCAACAGAACTCAGAATCCTTTGGTTGCAGAGGAGTCCTTCTTTCAGGCGTTGGGTTGTACACTTATCTCATTCACTATTGTTAATAAAGAGAATTCTTCTTCCAACTTTGTGTTGAGTCTCTTTCATGTATCATTGTTTGGTGAATATTATTTTGATTAAGCACTCTATATATTGTTCATCTAACTTGTCATATATACATGTATAAGATTGTACTTGGAGAATTGTCTCTTTGCAGGTAAAGGAGGTGCATCCCTGAAAGCTTTGGAGAGGAGCAGAGCGGGAGAAGACAAAGCTTGGATCAACCGTCGTTAATCGGGTGAGTCCACCATATCTTCCTATTTCCTTTCTGTACTTTAAAGCTGATTGTCTGCAAGTTTTAGAAGTACATTGGTAACCCCAGACCCTAGGTTATAAGGGTGTTTATTCCTGAACAACAGAAGTGGCGACTCCGTTGGGGAGCCCAGATTGTTGTGGGTTATTTCTATTTACCGTCGCCTAGTCTTTGCCTTGATTGTATGTGTGGTCTCCTGTCTTGGTTTATTCTTAGGGTAGTGTTTGAAGACCTTGAAAAATTTCTCTTTTTATTAGAAAATTTCATACCTGTACATGGGTTGCTCTTGCATATAGTCGTGTATAGAGTCCTGCGTACGTGGGCTACTCTCTAGGATAGTCGCGTACAGTACGTGAGTTGCCCTTGTACACAGTGGCGCACAAGCCTGAGTATTCAAATTTTTGGGTTAGGGTTTTGCTTGTCCCTGTCCCTTTATAAAGTTTGTTTGCTAGTTGGTATTCCTTATAAGCATTGCACTGTTAGTTTGATGACCTTGTTGGCCACACCTTGTGCTTTCTTGTGAATCCCTTGAGTTCTTCTTGTTTGGATTGTCTTCTGTTAGCAACTTGAAGTGGATTTTCCTGTTTGGGTTATAGGTTCAAGTGTTGTTGTCTGAATCAGTGATCAGGGTTCTAGGCACTGTTTATCCCATTCTATTTTCGGATAGTTTTTGGTTTGCTACTTGCCTTTGTGTCATCTTAGTGATTTTCTTTCATTGTGTCTACCCAACCTAGGGTTCCAAGTCTTCCTTAGGTGGTTGATCTTTTGGTCTTATTAATCTGTTTACTTCACTTTGCTTACTTTATACAATTAGTTTAATTCAAGCATAGTCGAGTTTTTGTGCATTTAGGTGCATAGTAGTCTTTGAGCATTTTAAAAAGTGAAAAGAAAACATTTTATAAAATTTTGCATTTGATTTTGCATAGAGTAGTTTTATTTTTAGTTTTTAAAATATAATCTCAAAAAACTACAAAAATATAGTCTTAGAGTTCTCTTTATCGTTGCATTTTCATCAATTTATATTTACAAAAAGAAGAAAAGAAGCTTGTTTTTTGGTAGTGGTAATTTGGTTTGGAAATAGACACCTTTGTTTTACATTTCTTATTGAGTCAAAAACATCATAGTCCTTCACTCCAATTCCTTCTGAGTAAAAAATATCCCTTAAAATGAACGCAATAATTAAAATTTATTAGTAATTTTTATTTTTTAGGGCCATACACCTACTAGCTTAGGCTAGACTTGTGGGATAGGAAGTGTAAACTTCCCATAAGTTTTAAAATTCAGACATAGTGGGCTTATTGATAGGTAAATCCTTCTCTTTATCGATAGTATCTGGGAAGCTCCTCTCAAACGGGAGTCAAGCATGAGGCCACGTGGAGGCATTGGACTCAGGAGATAACCCTCCGATTCCTTGTCGAAACGTAAATTAGTATTTTTACGCATCTGGGGATTCTGTCCTAGACAGAGTTTTGGGCTTAGCTACCCTGCCCATGCGTACGAGTCAGGCTTGCGACTGTCCCCCCAGAATGTTGGTATAGTTAAGGTAGCCTCTAGTCTCTTGAGATCTAGGGTTCATACATAGGTACACCGTAAGGTTATTTCTGTTTCACCTTGGATGGGCTTGGAAGGTAACCATTGTTGAAAGTGTAGGAAGGCGGTGGGTGATTCCTCCGCTTATGCCTAAGAACCTCTTCAAGGATGCCAAGTAACTGTTTTTTAGCTTTCTTCGGGAAAGCATATCTTTTACCCTTGCTGACTGTTGAGACTTTAGGAGTTTTTCGTATTGATTGTTCTGTGGTTTGTCTGTGTTTAGCCAACCTTAGAGTTTGAATTGTCGAATTTACAATCGTGGAGGACCAACCTATAAGAAGGTCACGAATGTTGCAAAACCTTCCTCCTCTCATCACTTTTGAACCTCCACCTCGACCTCAAAGGTGGAGATTGGACACAGACGGTTCATTTGAATCGATAGGAGTAAGTGAAGTTCTGGGTGAACCAACACTTAGGCTAACCACTCTGATTTCAATACAGTTGAGATAGAAGAATTGTAGGCTGACGAGTTTGTAAGGAATTTTAATACACCCTTGACTGACTTAAATGATCCTGTGATCGTCTAGGTTAGGCTTTTTGATTCACCTATTTTAGGTGTCCCTGTGGGAAATATAATGTCTTCTATGGGAGTAAGTTCTTTTGTTTTCACCTCAACCATTCCAGCCGAAGGGGTACTACCTCCCCCGGTAAGTGCCCCTAGATCTAGCATACCTACTACGCCATTAACTCCAGCGAGCTGAGTAGTTCAACCGCCGGTTCCCACAAGCCTATTAGGTGCTTCTGGTGGCATGGTTACTGGGATTCCTAGTATACCTACTGTTCCTTCCTCCTTCACACACACTGCCCAGAGCGATCCGGTAGGATCGTCGGTTTTCGTCCAAGGATTTCCTTGGAATGGGGGGCATATTCCCCCATCCACTCCATACGTAGGCCCATCACCTTATTATGTAGGAGTGCAGTTTGAAAACACTACCTCTTATGGGAAAGGTTTTCAAACTCCGGTCTCAGCCCCATTCATGAGCTCTCCCTTTTCATTGTTTAGCAGAGGGATACCTGTTCTTGTTTTTCAAACCCTAGTTTCGACTGGGACGGCCTGAACCTCTTATACTACACCTTCCACCCAAAATCCGATGGCTTATGGATGGAATATATTTCAAAGTAATCCATCCACTTCGCAACTGGTGGTAGGGGGCAACCCCGCCTTTACATATGGGAATTTTGGGGCAAGTCCCTCTAATCCCCAGACTGGCACTTTTACTGCTCTGGTTTGACCCATGTTTCCATTCATGGCAATGTTAAACTTGCCAGATTTGTCTAAATTGATGAACGAACCAGTGAGGCATGACCCCTCATGGCCACTTGTTCCCACCAAATTGCCATCGAACATCCCAAAATTCGAGGGCAAAGTTGGTGAAGATCCTGGGGCTCATGCCACCACTTTTCATTTATGGTGTTCTTCTAATTCGCTAAATGAAGATTCAGTTAGGTTTAGGCTGTTCCAAAGAACCTTAACGAGTACTACAACAAAATGGTACATTGAGTTCCCTTCTGCTACGTTCAGTAGTTTTTGGGACTTGGCTAGTGCATTCCTTAGCCACTTTCAACTTTCGGTCCGATATGACTTTGGAACGGACTTGTTATCTACCTTTAGGAAGAACAAGGCTACCCACATCTCGGATCACATCCAAGAGTGGAGGAGGCGAAAGAGCCTTATTAAAGCCACTATTTCTCCTGAGTTTTTACTAGAGTGGTTCCTTAAATCCCCGTTGCCTTACATATCTAAGGACGTATCCACTTTAGGAGTGACGAATGAAGAAGAATCCATACTCAGGGCCCAGCAATTGGATTTGATTTGTTCGCAATCTGAGATCTTGTATGAGATTATCCTTGAGGAACCAAGGCCTACCCACGATGCAGAGAAACCTAAGCCCGGACCCCATACCGATGGTGTGGTTAGGTCCGTAAACTCTCCCACTATAGAATCTTTGGCCAAACAGCTCCATCAGCTGTCTGTTAAAAATTCTATGATAGAGGCATCAAAGGCTGCCCCCTCACCCCAAAATGAAAATGTTTTTGCACAGACCTCTCAGAAGGGCAATCAACAGCTCGGTGGGAAGAAGAAGAGAGGAAAGAAAGGGGAGGGAAATCAAAACAAGCAGAAACCCGCAAATAGTACTGATGGCGGAAATAAAGAAAAGAAAAAGGTGAAATTCCCATGTAAGTTGTGCCATGAGGATCACCTCACTCACCTTTGTCCCCTTATGGAACAAGCCCAGAAGCTGCTAAAAGATCAACAATCGGGTGTCCTTAAGGATCCTTTTCCCCAAGGGCAGAATTCAGCTTCAGCTTCTAATGTAACAGGGGGCACTTCAAATGCCCCTGACCCCAATTATATCAACATGGTTCGATCTTCGACTTTGCTACAGATCAGGAATAAAAACTAAGAAAAAGAGACTTCTGAGAAGGGTAAGGCTATAGGTGAAATTTCTAACCCTCTCACGATTGAGAAGCCTGCTGAAACTATGCCTAAGATACCAAAATGTGTCTTTAAGAAGACCTCGCATAACCCCAATGCTAGGGCTACTTCAAACTACTCCGTGGTTGAAGACTTAGCCCAAAATCCTTGTGCAATGTCAGCTTTAGAGGTGTTACAAAGATGTCCTGCCCAACGAGATGCCCTCTTAGCAGCCTTAGGCAGCATGGACTCATTGAGTCTCATGGTGAAATTTCACTTGTCTGATGTTAAAATTCACCTACCTTACCATGTATCCTTATCAATAGATGTCATCCATGGTGGAAAGACCATTGGAAGGGCAGTTGTTGATGAGGGTGCTTCTACATGCGTTATGTCCTTGTCATGTTGGAAAGATCTCGGATCCCCAGAGCTGGTCCCGTCAAACACTCTACTTACTACTTTCGATGGAAGGTCATTCCGTCTGCATGGTATCCTACCGACTTTTGAAATTAAGATGGTAGGGAAAACAGTGCCTGCTGAGGTGGAAGTAATTGATGCACCTTAAGACTATAATTTGCTTTTGGGAAGAAGCTGGACTTATGCCATGTCCACTATTGCATCGGCCATATTTCGGGTGGTAGTATTTCCACACGAAGGGAAGTTGGTTACTGTTGACTAACTCGATTTTATTCGAAAAGGCCGCATGGAGTCTAATGAGTTAGCTATGCCATTGGTTGATCAGGTCAAACATGCTGCACAGAGCTTGGGGGCTAGAATGTACACATCACTGATGGGCACATTTGATCTTCTAGCCCCTATTAACTATATAGGTTCTACTAGTGTGGGGAAGTCCATAGCCATGGTTGTTGATAGGACTGATCCTTGGATTCTCCCTTTCCCCCATGAACCAGAAGTTCCCTTATCGGTAGTGGAAGTGGCTTACCAAGCTATCACTCAAACCACTGTTGATCCCGTTCCAGACCCTCTCACAGTCTCAGAGGACCTGGAAGAAGTCTATTTGCTTGCTTGGGCAGAAAAATCTTTGCATTATACGGATTGTTTAGATATGGTTTTACCTTCTGATGAATCCATTCTGGAAGCCATGTGCGGACGTGATAAGATCTGCGAAGATCTTCATCATCGATCCTATTTTCTTCCAGAGCTAAGCAGGATAGAGAATCAAGAGTTTCATATAAGACTAACAGATGATGTTGATACACCCATCAATCCCTTACCAAGGGAAGGAATGTTTGCCGAGGGGAATATGGCAAATATTTTCGCTACTATCCCTATCAACATCTCTGTAAATCCTGACGTTGTGGAAAATATACATATCGGTGCAAACTGCTCTCTTGAGGAGATTGCAATCTATACGTCCTTGTTCAATGAATTCCGTGACATTTTTTCCTGGTCACATGAGGAGATTCCAGGCATTGATCCATCAATAGTTGAGCACGAGATCCGAACATACCCTGATGCTAAACCTGTTCAATAAAAGTTAAGACCTGTTAACCCGCGTAAAGTGGCGACTGTGAAGGCTGAAGTTCAAAAATTGTTGAAAGCTGGTTTTATTTATTCCATAGCTCTGACAGAATGGGTATCCAACCCAGTTCTTGTTGATAAGAAGCAAGGGACCATACGAGTCTGTACTGACTTTCAAGATTTAAATAAATCCTGTCCTAAGGACAACTATCCCACGCCATTTATAGATCAAATTATAGATGCTTACGTAGGAAGTGAAGTTTTCTTGTGTATGGATGGTTTCTCCGGATACAATCAAATTCAAATAAAACCGGAAGACCAACATAAAACTGCTTTCATTTGTCCTTAGGGTACCTTCGTCTACAAAAAAATGCCCTTTGGATTGAAAAATGCTGGGGCAACCTTTCAATGGGCAATGAACATTTCCTTCCATGATATCAAAGCCATTGTCGAACCTTACCTTGATGATCTGCCTACACATTCTCGTAAGAGGATTGACCATCTAGATCACCTAAGGTTGATATTTGAACGATGTAGATACTATAAGATCCGCTTGAATCCCCACAAGTGCATGTTCTGTGTCGATTCAGGGAGACTGCTAAGATTCATTGTCTCTAATAAAGGCATTCAGGTGGATCCATTAAAAGTAGAGGCCATTGTAAATCTGCTTCCTCATTCTATTTTCTTCGACGTTTCATTGTAAACTATGCCAATATTACCAAGGGTTTCATGCGCCTGCTAAAACAGGACACCCCATTTGTATGGGATGAAACTGCACAACTTGCTTTCGAGGCATTAAAAAATCTTTATTGTCGGCACCTTTACTGCATCCACCAGATTGCTCTAGGGATTTTTGTTAGTTTTTCAATATTTAAGCTAGCATTATGATAAGATCTTTTCACTGAGAGAATAACAAGCACAGCAATCACATAAGCACATCACAAGAGACAAGAG
>LPNX010523703.1:0-52281 GCA_001517045.1 Pseudotsuga menziesii
AAGCTAATAAAACTTGCCATTAATTAACAAGGGGAGACGAACGAATGTTTGTCTCTATAGCGACGTAATGGACTATGTGTCTCTATAGCGATGATCAGCGAGGACATTTTCATTTTTTTCGAGAATTTTAAATTGTTTTTCCATGAAAAATTTGATTTTCACTTATTTGTGGCAAATTGTCGTGGGAGATTTAAACTATATGTAGTAGTGATTCTTGGGAAACACAAGTGTTTTTATAAGGCCATGGTTACTAGAGTTCAATCCAGCCAAAATGTCACTCTTAGCCATTCCATGGGTTAGATTACCGAATATGACTGTCCATTTCTATGAGAGATATTTTGAAGGAGGAAACTGCATTGGAAAATATTGTGGTCATTATGAAAGAAGAGTTCAAGAATGCATGTTTACCTATGCTAGAATCTATTGGAGATAGACCAAAGCAAGGGCTTTCCAAAAATGACATGGAAGGGGTACAGAAGATGCAAACATTGGATTAGAAAAATATAGCATTCAGACATCGTTTGATGAGTTTGGTCACTTTGTGGAGAATTTAGTAAAATTTACAAATTCATTGTCAAATTTGTAATTTTTTTCATTCTCAGAGTGACAACTAAAAATGACCAAATAAATGACCAATTGTTATGTGGTCATTTTTCGTATAGATATCCCGTGACCAAATTTGGTCATTTATCTTGGTCGTTTTTAGTTGGTTTTTATCCCGCGACCAAAAGTGGTCATTTATCTTGGTCGTTTTTAGTTAGCTCACTTAAATTTATGAATTTTGGTCATTTATCCCTTAAAAAAACTGTGGTGACCAAATTTTTTGGTCTCCTGGTCACTAATTTCTCATTTTCCACTAGTGTCTGGTGCACTCATTCGATAAGAATATTTTGAAGCCAGAACTGATCCTGGTGTCAGTTCTATGGAAAAGTATAAATTTTAATTTCAGAGGTAATCTTAGGATTTCCGCAGGAAATATGTCCTTAAAGTATGCAAGAACTGGAAAGTCCTCTATGTGTATTTCTCTTTCATCTTCTATGTCTTGGATGTTCACTGCAAACAGTTTACAACCTTTCCTAATGCACTTCTTTAGTTGTAAAGTGGATATCTGCCTTACATAAACATTATTAGGTGTGCCTTGAATCTTCACTTGACTCCCTGGGCTATCTGTACACAATATTGACTTGTGTAAGAAATCAAGCATGACATGGTGGTGTTCCAACCAATCCATGTTGATAAGTATATCATACAACCCTAAGAGTATGATGTTCATGTTTACTTTAGTAGGAAAACCAATCGGGTTTACCTTGGAATCTTTAACTATTTACGAAAATTTATGTTTTTTACCTATGGATAATTGCACCAGCCAAGGTTTATCATGTTTAACTTTTCCTAGTTTATATACATCAACATTTTTAGGAGATACATAGCTCTAACAAGTACCAAGGTAAATCAATATTGAAATAGAGATGTTTAAGATATTACCTTCTATCTCAACCATGGTAGCCTCATGCCAACGCTTGTCGGCCTACCATGGGTGCATAAATCTGTGTGGCATGGTGTTCCATATATTTCCTCTACCTTTGGTTCTTCTTCTAAGTTGTGCAAGACCCCATTGGACTTGTTCTTACAGTATTGAGCATAATGAGGACCTTGGTATTTCCAGCATTTAATTTGCAGTGGGGCAACATTGGCCCCCGGATTTGCTGTCGGCTTGTTAGCATTTGGAGTTGGTACACATGGCTTTGTACTTGTTTTGTTGAAGTTATTGTTGGTTGGAAAATTGTTTGTAACATCCCCCTCCCACCTTGAAGACCTAAGAGTAACTAAACTCATAAAATTAGAAATAAATCGAAAATATGTCTATGAGGAATAGAAAAAAAAAGAAAAAAAAACCCTCACCACAATGAGGTTACTCCCACCGCAGGTTAATCAAGGTTACTTGAGATATATATTATATGTAGAACATTATATGTAATAGTGAAGAGCATTATATATATATATATATATATATATATATATATATTGGAGATACATATTACATGCAGAACATATAAATGTTATATATAATCATATGCATTCTATGTAGAACATTAAATATATATATGAGTGGAGAACATTATATATATAGTTAGTTGAGACATATAATTGAGATATCTATATATATATATATATATATGAAGAAATTCAAGACGATAGCAAAAAAAAATTCATATATAAATATAATGTAAAAGAAAAACATTATACTTATGGTGGAGAAGAATACCAATATTGATTGATTTACCCTGGCTTATAGCATTTAATACTAATTGATTTACCCTGGGGTATAGCATTTAATTGTGGAGGCATTATCGATGCCTGACTTGTATTGATTATTGAGGAGATGTTATTGCATTACCTGAATTTATACCAGTTAATTATGGGGCGTTGTTGAATTCCATTTACTCATTTCTTGACTACTGACTTTCAGCCATTATTAAAAATTACTCGGATTCACAACCATTTACTATTAAGGCATTGCTGAAATCCCTGGATTTATTGTGTGACTACTAACGTTGAGCAATTATTAATTAAAATTGCTGAAATCATAGCCATTTATTATGAAGGTGTTGCTGAAATCCCTGGATTTATTGTGTGACTACTAACGTTCAGTAGTTATTAAAATTGCCAGATTCACAGCCATTTATTATGAAGGTGTTGCTGAAATCCATAGATTTATTGTGTGACTACTAACGTTCAGCAGTTATTAATATTGCCGAATTCACAGCCATTTATTATGAAGGCATTGCTAAAATCCATGGATTTATTGTGTGACTACTAACGTTCAGCAATTATTAAAATTGCTGGATGCACAACCATTTATTATGAAGGGGTTGCTAAAATCCCTGGATTTATTGTGTGACTACTAAAGTTCAGCAGTTATTAAAATTGTCGGATTTACAGCCTTTTAATATGAAGGGCTTGTTGAAATACCTAGATTTATTGTGTGACTACTAACGTTCAACAATTATTAAAATTGTCGGATTCACAGCCATTTATTATG
This sequence comes from Pseudotsuga menziesii, assembly GCA_001517045.1. Classification (NCBI taxonomy): domain Eukaryota; kingdom Viridiplantae; phylum Streptophyta; class Pinopsida; order Pinales; family Pinaceae; genus Pseudotsuga; species Pseudotsuga menziesii. The sequence goes on from LPNX010523703.1 coordinate 3,044, forward strand.
AAGGCATTGCTGAAATCCCTGGATTGATTATGTGACTACTACCGTTTAGCAGTTATTAAAATTGTATGATTCATAGCCATCGATGGAGGAAGGCATTGATGGATTACCAGGGGGATTTTATTATTTAGCAGTTAGCATTGAGAAGCAAAGGGGGAAGGCAGCCCGAGGGGGATGGCTCACTTCTGGCCTCTGCGCATTACTTTGCATTGGATTCATTTGCGAGTGTGGAATGAGAGATAATTTGAATGGCCATGAGAAGGGGGACAATGAAAAATAGAGGTGCATTGACTGCTATTTGCAAATTGCTTTAGGAATATAGTGTGGAGCCAAAGTACCAACGCTCCATACCATGCTTGTATGGTTGTCTTCTTTTGAGGAAAAGAATGTCCTGATGATCATTAAGGTTTTAATTTTTATTTTGATGGTGGAACGGTCCATAGATGAATGCATCAAACCCCCCTTTTTGTATGTCTGTTGAGGGAAGCATCTTGCTAAGATGCGTTGTTGGTTAGACCACTATGCTCCATTTTACTTTTGCTTTCTTTTTTTTTTATGCATCATCGATGCCAAGTACAGCCTTATAAAGTTAGGCAGGAATTGTGCTTCTCAGTCATTTGAAGTTTTTGTAAAATATAAATTGTCTAAGCTCGTTCCTCGCCCGACCTCAATTTTCATTATGCTGCAAAACCATTCGAATTTTGACAGTCTGGGTGCAGTATTTTCACTTTTAGGTTAACCGATGTTGACCCTTACCCCTGCGAAAGGAACACAAGGTCCTACAACACCTGTACATATTCCTTGGTGATAAATCTTCAAGAACCTACCCGAGCTTACTTTCTTTCACATAGCACTTCGATCTGAGTAAACGTAATAAGCTGTGCTGCCGAGAAAGAACTGCTAGACAAGTCAAGCCTTCTAGTGGAGTTAGTTGTACTTTAGTTTTACTAGTTACCTCTATATTTATAAGTCTATTATTTTCTTCTTAGTTGACAGATAAGATTCTCCCTATTCATTGTTGTGAAGCTATGGTGTTCTTTCATCTTTTTCTTAAGGAACATCTAATGTGATGTAGAGAAACGCTCTAGGTATATGCCATCGGTTAGCAACCTGCATTTGGGAGTCTCTATTTATTACCCCAGTAGCACATAACTAGATCCGGTGTTTGTCTCCAACCTTTTGGAACAGCATATTTGCATGTCTACATGCCCAATACATTGGACATGCAACGTCTAAGGAGAATAGGATGTAGACTTTATCTTAAGTAGACAAATTATCTATAATTATGATGATACCATGCTGTTGTCAAGCTATGAGAATGACCATTGCCATTTTACTTGGTTTTAAAATGGATAAGAACCAACATTGGAAGTAATGTTTCCAGCAAGCATACAACAATTAGCATGAATCGCTCAACAACTGACATAAATTTCCCAAGTTACAATGAACGATTTTTCATTCTTTAAGTACAAATGAAATGGTTTTTGTCTATCATTAGCACTATGCAAATAATTCCTTGCAGGATTTTTAATGCTTATGTAGTGCACGAGGCTGCAGTTGCATTTTAACTCAAGCAAAGGCTGGCAATTAGCTCTTTACTAAGAAATCAAATAGTTGGAGTCCTTATGGTAGTTTTCTAATGCAGATTACCTTGTTCCAAAGTAATTTTATCTTCTGCAAAGCTCATGATTTGTTTGTGTTTATTCTTTTAGCACTATATCTACTGCAGAGATCTCTCTGGACTCTTATTTTACTTGAATTTTTAGTGGGTTCCTACTCTTTATCTAGTTGCACATCTTATTGCTTGCTTGTATAATTACTTTCAAAGAATATGAGCATAGGATATCTTACTTATTAGTAGAGAACTTAGGATTACTACCAAAGATGGAGTCCATGAGAAAAAGGAAAAGAAAGCATGGTAACCATGTTGTGCATATTGTAACCGTTTATGAAATTAAATGTCACATGATGCAACCGTTTGGTGGACATAACCCCGAGTTTGGGGTGAACCATGTATTCCGGTGTCTCTTTCATGCTGCACCTCATGTTGTTTATCTTCATGTTGTTATCTTCGCTGGAATATTGGTGTCTCCATGTGTTGTGTCTAAATGCTTTATTTTCTTCATGTTATTTGTGTACATATGATCATGTTCTGCAAATGGACGGTGGTGCTATAAAAGATAATAAAAAATGTGATTGTTATCTTAATGTTTTATGGTATGCATAGTAAGTATTTTGTAGGGCACTAGGATGATGACAGGCTTGTATCTTAGGGGATTACATTAGAGAAAATTCTCGAATGATTGTTTTACAATGCATGTGGTTTCACATTATTGAATTTGATTGGACATATCTTATATGAAATGCCATGTAAAGTTTTTCCGCTAATGGGTTTGACTCATTTGTAGTATCAGCAAACCTAAATAATTACCCTTTTTCAGACATAACAGCATTGAAATATAAGGGTTTTGTCACATTGTTGTTATGTTTTTTGTACGGTGGTTGGTTAAAACCAAGTTTGTGGTTATGTGATAATTTCCTAGACCTGTCTCTGCTTATGTTAATTTTCCCTTGGCCCAGTTGTCCATGCTCATAGAAAATCCTAGATTTATTTAAAGTGCTGCCAAATGTTTTAGGAATGTCAAATTCAATCCTTTCTCGAAAGCTGGGAGGAATACATCCTAAAACTGTTGTGTTTTTACTTTCTCGTCCTTGATATATGGTACATAATGCAACAAATCCAAAAAATATGTTAATAAAAGCATCCATAGTCATGGATCCCATATGTAACTTGTGAAACTCTTTCACTTTTGTGTCGAAGATCCTTTCCAACATGCATTTCTCTTGAAACATCTTATGAAACTTACTCCATTGTATTTCTCTTAGCTCATATTTCTTGGTATGCTTCAAGTCTCTCCACCATCTATCTGCTTTTCCATTTGAATTATAGATGTATAGGTGGGATTTTATTTCGCTAGAGTAGTTATGAACTAGGAAATATTTTCTCATACCTCAAATCCATTCTTCATATTTCTCCCCTGTGTTCATCTCTCCTTCATAGGTTTGGACTTTTATTTTTCGGAACTCTCCCTGGAGATTGTGATAATTTCTTAGTTTATTTTTGCATGGAGAAAGAGAATCATCACTAGAAAGATGGTGATAATCTCCTTCTGGAGGTTTAGGGGTATGTTCTTATTTTCCTTCTTCTCTTGAGCTGTGGGTCTGTTGATGATAAAATTATTTCTTGAATTTGTTTATGGAATGAGTGGGTTTTCCCTTTGGGCTTCCTCCCATCATGTTTCACAACAATGCTTCATTAATTGCTTGTTGTTCCTTTCTTTCATTCAGATTATCACCTCTGAAACTCTACAAGTATTTTTAGAGACTTTGTATGGTGTAATATCCTGAATTTTGACCTAGCATGTATGGGCATAATCCCCATTGATTATGATGTTAATTTGATTTTTTATTTTGGTATATTAGGTCTAGAACCCCACTACATATGAACATGATGATTTTTTTGATATATTGGGTGTAATCCAATTACATATGTTTTATGTATGATTTTATGTGTTGGGCATGGACACTGAAGCACATGGTTGATAAGATGGTTTGTGTTGAGCGAGGAGCTCTGGAGCACATCAGTTTTTAAAATGTTTTTGTTGAGCAAGAATCTCTAGAGAACATGATTGTTTATGTTTGTGTTAAGTGAGAAGCTCTGGAGCACATGAGTTTTTATGTTGTGTTGAGTGAGAAGATATGGAGCACATGATTCTTTATGTTATGTTGAGTGAGAATATTTGAAACACATGAGATATGAAAAAAATTGTCTTGAGTAGGTATCTCTCAAGAACATGAAGAGATAAATTAGAAGTGTTGGTAATAATCCCTAGAGCCTTCCAATTTGATGTTGAGCATAAGCTCTAGAACATCTAATCCTTGGACATTGCATCCCTAGGTGTATCCTACAAGTACATCCTATGATAAGTGTTGAGTGAGGAGCTATAGAATTGCACTAAGTTTGTAAATCCCCATTTTTAGCATTGAGTATGGACTCTCGATAAGCGCAAAGAGTTACTAAAAATAATTAATTATGTCAAGTGAAAACAAATCGAGTAAAATATTGATCTCATCTAACTTATTTATAAGTGATTAAATGAAATCTTGAATTTTTGTATCTCATAAAGAACTGAAGAACTACCATGTTATACGAGGGAATCCAACATGCAAGGATGTTTAGAGTTTCATATCCTAGTATACCTAACCACATACCTGATAACCTTAATGAAGAATATGTCATAAGTTTAGGGATCATATTATATGATACCTAAAGACACATGTTAACAAATAATATATATATAAGTATATATTTTATATATGGTATGTATAAACATAATCTTAGTAATATTATTGAAACTATAAGAAAGAAACAAATGCTGCATTTATTGTTATTATTATTCCTTAAAGATAATTAAATAGTATAATACCTACAAAGGTCGAAATAGGCACTTGTTAAAAGTTCTTAAGTTAAATATTAAAAGTGTCTAAATTAAATAAAATGGTTAAATCAAGAAATCAAATGATTCTTGATTTAACTTCCCTTTGACAGAAAAGTCTACCTATAAAGTCCCAAGACAAAGAGAGGCTTGGGGATCTCTTCCATCTTTTTTGTGAATCATTATTTCTTCTTTTTTATTCTCAAGAGAGTTATTGGAGAACATTTTCCTAAGAGGAAAAAATGAGAACTAATTCAAACCTTATATCTGAGTTAGGGAAGCATTACCTTAGGAGCTCTCTGCTACTTGCATGTTCGAACCATCTAGGGGGGATCCAGATAAAAACCAGGAATGGTTCCAAGTCATAGTTGGGTGGAACGTGGTAGTTCCTGTAATATCCCTCTAGCATACCCATAAATATTTTGTAATTGTGAATGTTTATTGTACTTATTTTCTAGTGAGGAGCTCAAGGCCAAGGCCCCACCAGAATTAGGAGACTTAAGACATTGACAAAACTTAAATATGAGAAACTAAACCCAATAGGGATAAAAGCAAATGATTAGGGAGACATAATGTACTATCCCCTCAGTAACCGACTAGAAAATGGCAAAGCGTAATTAAAACTAAGTGTAAATGTAAACCCTAGACTCATAAAAATTATATATGAAATTTAATAACCCAAGGGGCTGAAAATGCATGTGCGACTAAAATTATTATTGTGGGTGAATTACAATGAGGATGGTAAAAAATTTAGTCGAGCCTCGGGAAGTGAAAGAAGATTAGCAACTCCCTCGATGACCTAATATCCTAGGTATCAACCTAAGATAAAGTAAGTCACGACGAGACTAGTTTACTCGGTTAACAAAATAATGGATCTTTAGGATCCTATTTTATTAAAAATGAAATGAGATGTCTTACCTAATACTCATTATGGCATCAAGTACTAAGAAATTATTCCTAATACATTACACATATAGATACAAACTATACATTAGAATATTGGAATACATGTATAAATTACCATGTAAAAACATGCAAAAAGATATAACTATATATATATATGTGTGTGTGTGTGTGTGTGTATTTATGTATTGTATCATAGGAACCAAAAGAACTTGGAAATATAAATATGTGTCTACATATATATAATATATATATAATAACATAACATTATTATATATAGAGATGTGTAATTCGACTCGGGGCATGGACATTTTTATGCAATAATGAGTAAGTTAAGGGTGCGATTTCCCTAGACGAAATTGCAGGAATTACTCTAATAACAAGAAAGTGATGCCATATGTCTTGAAAATATAGACATTTGGAGGGATATTTGTGCCACTTGGCTCCCTGATATCTAAGAGGGTGAAAAAAAAGAAAACATTCCCTTTTTGGGGAAGATCGAGCAGGTGTTTTATACTTGGAGCAGATTTAGAATATGGGGGAATGGAAGAGATGAGGATGAGTTGAGAGGAGGTTTCCATTACCTCGAGAAATCAACTAATAAATATTGAGCAAGAGCTCCACAACTCCAGGTGTGTGATTACATATCTTCTAGTTTATTGTTATGAATCATAGCTTAATTAATATCGACATTTCCCAAGCCTGCATTTTTATATCTTATATGTTTTGTTATGGATCCAAAAATTATAAGTATCGGCTGTGACTGCAGAACTTATATACTTGTCCTTATGGATCTGAAATTGATCAATACAGGCTTTTTCCAAGGTTGAGTGTGTCTGTTTTTTTTATGGATCTGAACTCTATCTTATGTACAGTCACATTTTGACATATCCTGTATATCCATCATAATAGATCTAGGATCGATATTCTTTAATGGATTCCAATCCAGCTTTTTTATTTAAATAACTAGGTATATATATTCTTAACCACCATCTGGAATCGTGTGGAGTAATGCAAAGCTTCGTTTTTTTATTTATACACATTTTGATGCATTCCTAACCACGATATGGAATCATGAGGAGTAGTGTAGTGGCTGCGATTTACATTAGATGTGCATAGGAAATTATCTTCTCATGGTAACTTATTACTGCAAGAGGGTCTTGAGTTCGAAACTTGTTGCACCAATGATATATCAACAATATTATGAGTGAACAACAATACAGTGTTATGAATGTCATTAGATACAAAAGAAATTGATGAGATCATATGTAGAATATGGTCGAATAGAGGAGCTCGTTCTAGATATTGGGAAGCCCAGGTAGACACTAGTGGCTACAATCTACGTAGCGTTGGGGATTCTTCTATTTCACAACTCACAAATTGTTTTTTTATATTGAAGGATGAGAATATTCCCTTAGCATTGACATGAATGTGATGTTAAGTAACGAGACAAGCGATCTCATAGCTCTCACAATGATTTTTTCCGCATGGAATTACGAAGGATAGGCTCCCATATTTGAATATCTTGTTGTCGGTTCTTTCTCATTGTAATTATTACAGCCATTACTAATGCTACATAGCACAAAGTTTCATTAAAAATAAAGCAACTCCATTCATATGATGCAACTTTAATTAGTGAATGGCTAGTGCATTGTTGAATCATGCCATTAATATTTTGCTAGAACCTTTGTTACCTATTTTATATTGAGATCAGAATCTTAAATTCCTAGGTTGCCCGATTACCTATAGAATTGAGATAAGTCCCTTCTAGACTATCAATGCTTTCATTGTTATATTGTTGAGATGGTTTAGTGAAGTACTTGTTATAAATTCCAGGAAGGAGGATGAACCACTTATATGGTAACCTTCCTTTTTATCTAAAGGCCCAATTTATAACTTGAATAGTGGTAGAAGGAATCCTTTACAATCTTCTCGGATTCTTCCTTCTTTTAAGGTTTAAAGGATATCGTAAATTACTTAGACATGTATGGTAGAAAAATAAATCTTGGTAGTACCCCTTTTTTCTCTATTTTTACTCCTTTGTGGACATAAAAGAACAAGCAAATGTACTCGAGATATTTATATTTAAAGTACCAAGGTCAAGTAGGTTGAGTCTTAAAACTATGGTATTTCTCATAATGGTTTGAGTGTATACTTTGAACATATATTCTATGAGAATCCACCCTTTTAGTAATAATATATTTATACTCTCGCTTGAAAAAAATGAACTCTAGGGCTAGTCTTTAAAGTGTTCTTAGAAAAAAAATGTATTTCCTTATTTGAGGGATACGTGTGATGTATGAGAGTCAAGTTCTACATCGGGTTATTAAACCCTATTTAAAGTACATGTCTACTATCACATACCCCAATTTTGTAAAATAATGATATTTGTTTTAATTTGATTCCTAAGACATTATGTTAAATTTAATGCTAAGTAAAAACTGATGACTCAGCAGAGTCAAAACATGTGGAATGTAATTTTGAATATTTTATTTTTAATAAATAAAAAGTGGAGACAACAGCTTGGGAGAGCTGTTAATAAGAGTGTTACTGGTCAAACTAGTGGAAGGAACTAGGTGGAGAGAAAAAGACAAGTGGCAGCATCCTCAAACACTTCCTATGTTGTAGGTGGCAACTTCCCTACATTTGGGGTCATGATCCCCCAAGAAAGTGGGATCAGAGCAGGTGGATTAATTAATGACAACTAACCCAAAAAGACCTAGGCAATCTTTTAAAAGTAACCAATGTAGAGAGTTGAGGCTGCTCAGATATTTTTCCACGAGAAGAATCATTCAGGTGGAATGCACTTCAAGGAATTCATTGGGAAAAAGGAAAAACTGTAAGGAAGGTGTTTGAGGGATGAACTGCAGTAACTTGATCTGATACAACTTTCTAGCTAAGAGATTTAACTAACAAGTTCAGGACTAGTACTTGATTATTTGTTGCACCTAGTTCCCACCAGGGAGACCAGAGCAAGCTCGACGGTCCTGAGGAGTCGCTGTTTGAGCGCTCTCCAGGAGATGGTAGGGAGGAACGGCCTCCCATTGTTGTTGTCGACCAAGCTTTAAGAACAGGTTCTGCTATTTATTAATTTCTGTGTTATTATTTGTGTGTGATTGAATGATACAGTTGCACTTTATAGTGTAAAAACTTAGATGATAGAATAGCTTAGCTTGTTTAATAATGAATTTATTCTTAATGGGAACAAATCCTACCTATGTTTTTCCCCATCTGGAGTAATCCAGATTGTACTCTAGCACAGGTGGTGTATTTAAATGAAGATAGTATGATGTAAATTTAAAATAAGATGTTATCTTGATTATGAGAATGATTTCTGTTGTTGTTATTAGAAGAAACAGTATTATGTACAAGGAGTAGAGTTAGACCTAGACTGTGAATGTCAGATTATTAGTAAAGGAAAAAGAAGCTATATTATTATATTAGCAGTAATATGTTTTGGTAGATAAACAATTCTCTTTACAACATTCATTTCAGTAATCTTATTATTTATTTTGGAACCAAAGAAAAGAATATAATAGTTAAACTAAAGTAGGGTAAGGCTAAATAAAAATGATTTTCCACTCTATAGTTTATTTCTTTCCAGTTTAGGATAATTAACTATTGTATGTATAGCAACCAAACTTAGAGTAAGAATAGCTAAACCTTGATTTAATTCTACAGACAAACTAGTTGGTTTCAGATTTTGTTTATGGTTGGTAATGTAATTAATTTTTTATTTTTTTTATCTAGCTCAGTTAAACAATATCTACAGCTACTAACCTATCAATATATTTTACAGGATAGAACATAGATAGTTTGTTATTTCTTTTATTTTATAATTGCTAATATTTAACATAAATAGGCTAATATAGAATACTAAAGGGACCTCTTATAAATTATTAGTACAGATAGCATAAGAATAAAACAACAAAACACTTTCTCATTTTACATCTATAAATAAACTAAATACATAAATAATGTATATAATTATAGAAAATAGTATTTGTTGTAAGTAAAACAACACTCATATCTCAATATAATAAATATTAAGTAAATATAATTTATTTACCTTAAAAGATGTAACTATCAGTTACATAAATACAACGGTAAGAACATTAAATTACTTATGTTCGAAAGGTTAACAAGTATAAACAATATTTAAAAACTTGATTAGAATAGAGTAAAGTAGAGAAAGATAATATAAAAACAATGTACAGATATCCTAACAGGTAATATTTAAATAATATGACACGGTAAAATTTAAATGCAATAACGCGTAAGCAAATAAACTAACATAGTATAAACATGCTCGATTCACTGAGCTCAACCATCCATGATATAATATAAGTAATAATCAAATAAATTACACGGATTCATTGTAAATAAAAGATAATTTAAGGAACTGTAAATACTTTTTCATATCGCCAAGTTAGGGTAAAAACCCTGATATCTCAAAATTTACAACAGAGGTGTAAAACCAAGAGTTTAAGCTCTTTTAACGCCTCTCGGCTTTAAACAAAATTAACAGAGTAAGGCTTTAACAACCTTCTTTCATTTTTACATTTATACACAAGTAAATAGATCAAAAAAATAAAAATTTACAGTCATGGCCTAAGCCGGAAACCTCGCACAAAGCAAGGGTTTTAACATCAACTAAAAACAACGAATCAAGTAACCCAAGTGAACCAAAATCACGAGGGTTTTGTAGGCCACGGTGACCAACTAGCAAATGTCCCATAAGGGATCAGAAAAAGAATCACTGCCATGGGGTATCCAAGGCTTACCCGTGAGCAAGCCGTTGCCACAGCCTCGCATCAACCATGCAGATAGACAAGTCGATACCTGTGAACATCAAACAATTTTGTTAATGCCTTCCTTATGTAAGTAAACCTGTAACAAAATAAATATGTAGAATTAATGAAGATGATAGTAACAATTCTTACTTATAATTTCACGGAAGCACGACCACCCACAAGCAATAGAACAACCGCCAACGTGAGGAGGAGTAAACCGTTCATCTGCTGCAAGAAGGAAAAGGAGTTTACTAACAGACTAAACAACCAACAGCAACTGAGAGTAGTAACAACAAGCCAAGCAAGAAAAAATTTGGAGCTGTCAATTATTTTCCAGCCCAAGAAACCACTCTACAGTGAAACCCTAAGACCCAATAAATCTTACGATGTGAAGCCACGGCCCCACTACCGAGCCAAAGAAAAATGGAACTACACAGTTTGAGGATTCTGGTCTGATCTAGCCACGAGGGTGAAACATCGGAACAAACAATTAACCCAGCCTAAGAAGAAACAACGTTTTCTACTTCTCTCTTCTCACAAACGAGCAGGGCAAGTCCACAACTTGCAGAAAAGAAGGACGCAAACTGGGAGACTACCAGCGAAGACTTACGGAGCAATATTACAGTAAAAAAAGCTCAGTTGTAGAGTGGCCGGAGGACGAATACTGTGGAAGAAAAGACAAAGATAGGGTTGCAAATTGCCCTTTTAACTATGCAACACATGGCCACGGTGGTGCCACGTTCACCAAGCAAATTATTTGCATGCAGTGGGTAAATCCCTATAGTCCCCACGTGTAATCATTGAAAAGTTTTTATTCCAATCATTTTCTGCTGTTTTGAAGTTCCACCATAGTCCTTACTCCCTTTGTTAACCTAGCATGCACGTCGCATGGTAAATATAGAATCATTACCATAAAAACTATGCCATAATAATCATCAAAGGAATGGAGAATAATACAACCCATCATTTTACATTTTGGCATACATTTCAATCAAACGATTATAACTATTATCAAAAGGTCAAACCATAAACTCATCGTGGAACATGGTCTGTTCTATAACCCCTTGCACTTATACATTGCACTTTTTTATACATTGCAAAGTATTCTCTCAACTAAAAATTATAACTCTATCCTAAGTTTATATTTGATGTTATAAAGGAATTTCATAAAATCAATTTATGGTAAGTATCTTTCTTGCTAATGTTAACCTCTTTTTCCTTGGAATGTTTAATTATTAAAACTAGTAAGGTTTACATTTGAGCATGTTAAATCTTTAAATGTTTAAGGGGTTTGACATTGAAATTGTAATGATATATTAACCATAACTGGATGATATTTCCAAGAAAATTATGTGCAGAGGAATTTGATTCATCAACACTATTGTAGTCTATCGCAAAGTAGTATATAATGAGGATATAATCCCTTTAAAACTTCAAGCTTTGGAAGATGGATTAATAGTATAGAAACTTATTTAACTATTGCACATTACATTCACATCACAAGTAGTAATCAAAATTTATTATGACATAAAGGGTTTATGTTCACAATATAAGATAGACCCTTAAACGTAATTACCCTGCCATTTTTGTTCTTTGTGCTAAGAAAGATTTAAAGCATTTATACACACGACTACTAAGATAAACATCGAAGAGTTTAGTACGCAACAAAAACTATAAATTACAACTACTATAAAGAAAACAGCTGTCACCAATAATGATAGGACTGAATCTCATTTCCATAGCATTTTTAAAAGAATGACAATTTAATGGTTTTACCTCATAAAGCAATTGAAATTGAATAGAATTTATATTCTTTTAATAAGCTATTATTTTGCGACGAACATATATCTGTATGCGGAATGATTATTGACAAGCAGCATTGGATCTTTCTTACCTGTAAATCTGTAAGAGCAGGAAAACTTTTTGCGTTAGCTGAAAAGCTAAGTAAGCCCAGAATACCAAGACAATTCCACCTTGTGGTTGCAAAGAAAAACAAGTCATTAAACTAAAAAAGAATTATTCTATAAGATAAACACAATCAAGTAGATAATTCAGAGAATTAAATTATTAACATTTAACTAATTAAAACAATTAGTTGACTACATTTATGAAGATTATCTGTAGTTTAAAAAAAAAAAAAAAATTTCGAAAAAGAAAAACAAGTCATTAAACTGAAAAATAATTATTCTATAAGATAAACATAATCAAGTAGATAATTCAGAGAATGAAATCATTAACATATAACTAATTAAAACAATTAGTTTACATGTGGTATCAGAGCACAAGGTTCAAACACTAGGCCTTGACACAGCCCAACTAGCTTTCATAGAACAGTAAGTTAAAATAATATGCTAACATATATTTTGTTTTATGTTAAGAACATAAAATTTCCTTTTTCTAAAGTTTAAAAGGAAGGTATGGAAAAGCTGGGAGAGTATGCACAGGAGGAGTCTCCAGATACAAAAACAAGAAAATTACCCAGAGGACCTATGTTAGAAGAGGGGACTGCCAACTCCTCAGACCTGTTACAGACTGTAAAAGATTTAAAAACTGAAATGGAATCAGTAAAGAGGGATAATGAAAGGATCCTAAAGGCTCATGAATAATTGAACCAAATTTTAATAGAAAAGTTCCAAACTGAAGGAAGGAGTAGGAGATCAGAATCTGAAGATGTCAGTCATAAAAGAAAATCCAAAAAGATGAAGCTTGCAAAAACTGAAAGTAGTTCATCATCTAAAGGGTTTGGTGAATGACAAAGTTACCATACTACTAGTGACATTAGTGAAAATGATTTGTATGACAGAAAGAAGAAATACAAACCATATGAGGAAATTTCAGGGGAGTTCAAAAAGATAAAGCCACCAACTTTTAATGGAGAGACTAAGAAGGGGGAGGAAGCAGAGTCCTGGTTATCTGGGATGAAGAAGTATTTTGATATATATAATTATTCTAATCAGTTAAAGGCAAGGATGGCAATATATAACCTCTCATGAAAAGCTGACATATGGTGGCAAGACCTGAAGAGAGTCAAGGGTATAAGAGAAAAAGAAGTTAATTGGAGTACCTTTAAAAGGTACTTCAGAAAAAAAAATTATGTCTGAGCAGTATTACGAGGAAAGAGCTAAAGAGTTTTATGAATTGAAGTTAGGTTCAATGACTATGAAGGATTTGAACAACAAATTCTTAAGTTTACTTAGGTATGTACCCTACCTAGTAGACGAAAAACCGAAAGTACAACGATTTCTTAGTTGTCTACCATATCATATCAAAGACAGAATTGAATATGATAACCCAAAGACTTTGGAGGAAGCTATGAGGAAGACTAATTTTTGTTTTGAGCAAAATCGTAAAAGGGAAGGCTTGGCCAATTGGAAGGCTAAGAAAAATAACAATCAGCCTAAATTCAAGAAGAAGGAATTTGTACCTCATAGAAATTTCAAGAATAATAAGACCAAAAATTATTCTAACAACAAGTATTTCCATGGAAATAGGAATGGTACTTCCAACAATTCGAATAATTTTAAGGGAAAGGAAGCTACAAATAACCATGGAAATTTTACCAAGAGTTTTGAATGTAAAGAGTCTGTTAAGTGCTGGGAATGTAATGGCCCGCACTATGCCTCAGCTTGTTCAAACCGGCAAAAGACTGCTAGCAATATTCATACTGTACAGGCAGAGATGACCATTGGGGAACTAGCAAGGAGCGTGCCCAGAATTAACGTGGCTTTGGAGAACCACCAAGCTGACTATCAGACTTCCATGGTGGAAGTAGAAGGTATGATTAAACAGACCCCTGTAACCATTTTAATTGATCCAGGAGCTAGTCTCAGTTATATTGGACCTCAAATAGTGGAAAAATGTAAGTTGTATGTCGATAAGTTTGAGAATTATTGGTTAGTTCAATTAGCCACTGGGTCTAAAAGAAAAGTAACTTGTTTTGTGAAATAATGTGCTTTACTTATGGATGAATTTAAAACTACAGTTAAGCTTAATGTTTTTCCACTTGGCTCATATGATTTGCGGATTGGTATGGACTGGTTAGAATAGCATAAAGTGATTTTAAACTATTACGATAAAACTTTCACATGTTTAAATAGTGATGAACAACCAGTAAAGGTTAAGGGTATTCCTAGAAAAACTATAATAAGGAACATTTTTGCTTTACAACTTAAAAGAGCTGTTAGAAAAGGATGTAAAGCCTATGCAGTAACTAGTACAGATGAGGAAGGTAAAACTAAAACAGATAAGTTAAAAATTGAAAATATTCCTGTTTTAAAAGAATATACTGATGTATTCTCGGAAGAAATTCCAGGATTACCTCCAAGGAGGGAATTGGATTTTACCATTGAACTGATACCATGTGCGGTACCTAGTTCAAAGGCTCCTTATCGAATGAACATATTGGAACTTAATGAGTTAAAATCACAATTAAAAGAGTTAATTGATAAAAAATACATTCGACCTAGCGTGTCTCCTTGGGGAGCACCGGTCAAATTTGTTAAAAGGAAAGACGGAGCTATGTGATTATGCATAGATTACCGTTAACTAAACAAGATGACTATTAAAAATAGATATACGTTTCCCTGCATAGATGATCTATTTAATCAACTACGTGGAGCCACGGTGTTCTCGAAGATAGACTTGAGGTCAATATATCATCAAGTAAGAATTAAAGATCAATATATCTTCAAGACAGCCTTTAGAACAAGGTATGGACACTACGAGTTTGTCATAATTTCATTTGGGCTTACTAATGCCCCAACTATCTTTATGTGCTTAATGAACAATATAATGCATAAGTATTTAGATAAGTTTGTGGTTGTGTTTATCGACGACATCCTAATTTACTCTAAAATGGAAGAAGAACATAAAGAACACATAAAAATTATTTTGCAAGAGTTGGAAGAACATCAACTCTTCGTGAAGTTTAGTAAGTGTGACTTCTTTAAGAATAAAATTCAGTATCTAGGTCACGTAGTGACCAAGGAAGGAATTTATGTAAATCCTGAAAAGATACGGGAAATCGAAGATTGACCAGTTCCTAAAGATGTAACGGATGTTAGGTCATTCATGGGAATTACCGGTTATTACCGGAGATTCATTGAAGGCTTTTCAAGGATAGCAAATCCGATAACTTCCTTACAAAAGAAAGGAAAGAAATTTGACTGGAACCTGAAATGTGAAGAAAGTTTTAAGAAGTTAAAAACCTTATTGACTAGTGCACCTATTCTAAGAATAACAGATCCTAATAAAGACTTCGTAGTGTGCACCGATGCCTATAATGATGGCTTAGGCGGCGTTCTGACTCAAGAAGGGCATGTCATTTCCTATGAGTCTAGAAAGTTAAAAATTCACGAAAATAATTATGCAACTTATGATCTAGAACTAGAATTTGTAATACATGCCTTAAAAATGTGGCGACATCATTTAATTGACAGAAAATTTATTTTAATGATAGATAATAAAGGACTAAAATATCTTCTAGATCAGCCTAATTTAAACGCTAGACAAGCTAGGTGGTTAGCTTTCTTAAGTGAGTATGACTTTGAAATCCAGCATATAAAGGGTAAGGAGAATAAGTTGGATGATGCATTAAGAAGAAATACTAAGCTGAAATTTACAGCAGCAATCAACACTTATGCTTTAGATTTAAATGAACAACTTAAAGAGGGGATAAAACAAGACGAAATTTATCAGAAATTGCAAATTACAGCTAAGGAAGAACCTACAGAAAGATTAATAAAAAGTTATAGTTTAAATGATAATGAATTTTTATTATGTAAAGATAAACTGTATGTACCTAATGTACCTAAGGTTAAGTTGTTAATTCTGGATGAAGTCCATAAAACACCATATTTAGGTCACCCAGGTTATCAAAAGACTATAACCAAGCTAAGAAAAGAATATTTTTGGCCAAATATGAAAACTGAAGTAGTTGAATACATTGCAAGGTGTTTAGAATGTCAACAGGTAAAAACCGAACACCAACATCCAACTAGTTTGCTACAACCTTTACCTATTCCTAGCTGGAAATGGAAAGTGATTAGCTTAGATTTTATTACGGGACTGCCCAGAAATCAGAATCAAAATGACTCTATTATGGTAGTGGTTGATAATTTAAGCAAGGAAGCACATTTTATTCCTATTAAAACTACTTACAAGGCTGCTAATATAGCTGATATCTTCTTAAAGCAGATTTTTCGGTTACATGGAGTACCGAAGGTTATAATCTTAGACATAGATCCTAAGTTTACATGAAACTTTTGGAAGTCCTTGTTTAAAGGATTAAATACAGCATTGAATTTCAGTACTTCCTTCCATCCTCAAACAGATGGACAAGCTGAAAGAGTAAACCAGGTACTGGAGGATTTATTGAGGATGTATGTGAAGGATTAGCAAGGTAAGTGGGAAGACTATTTACATTTAGCATAGTTTGCATATAACAATAACTATCAGTCATCAGCTAAATTTAGTCCATTTGAAATGTTATATGGACACAAATGCAACACTCCTATCTCTTGGAATAATCTAGTAGATAGATTGGTGTTAGGACCAGAATTGTTGAAAGCAATGGAAGAGAATGTGAAGCAAGTGCAGGGAAATTTGAAGGAGGCACAAGATCGGCAAAAAAGTAAAGTAGACTTGAAAAGAACTCCAAAGGAGTTCTAGGTAGGTGAACATGTGTTCATCATGGTAAGGCCCAAGAAAATCCCTCTAATACTGGGTATTTGTGCAAAGTTGGCACCACGTTACTGTGGTCCATTCGAAATATTGTCTAGGATTGGTCAAGTTGCTTACCAACTAGCCTTACCACCTAAATTGAAAGTGCATAATGTTTTTCATATCTCTGTTTTAAATAAATATGTTCATGATGCTACTCATGTGGTTGATTGGAATGCTGTACAGGTGGAACCAGAAGGAGAAATTATGGTGGAACCGGACTGTATCCTCGGGAGGAGGGAAATTACACTTTGAAACCCCACCATTGGACAGGTGAAGGTGCAATGGAAGCACCTTAGTCCTGAAGAGGCTACCTGGGAACTGGAAAGTAAGATGCGGGAAGCATACCCAAATCTGTTCTAGGGGATTTCGGTGGATGAAGAATAAGTAACATCGAGGACGATGTTACATTTTAAGGGGGTACCCCAATTTTGTAAAATAATGTTATTTGTTTTAATTTGATTCCTAATAAATTATGTTAAATTTAATGCTAAGTAAAAATTGATGACTCATCAGAGTCAAAAGATGTGGAATGTAATTCTGAATATTTTATTTTTACTAAAAAAAAAGTGGAGACAATAGCTTGGGAGAGCTGTTAATAAGAGTGTTACTAGTCAAACTGGTGGAAGGAACTAGGTGGAGAGAAAAATACAAGTGAAAGCATCCTCAAACACTTCCTATGTTGCAGGTGGAAACTTCCCTACATTTGGGGTCATGATCCTCCAAGAAAGTGGGATTAAATCAGGTGGCTCAATTAATGACAACCCAAAAAGACCTAGGCAATCTTTTAAAAGTACCCAATGTAGAGAGCTGAGGCTGCTCAGATATTTTTCCAGGAGAAGAATCATTCATGTGAAATGCACTTCAAGGAATTCATTGGGAAAAAGGAAAAACTTTAAGGAAGGTGTTTGAGGGATGAACTGCAGTAACTTGATCTGATACAACTTTCTAGCTGAGAGATTTGACTAACAAGTTCAGGACTAGTATTGAGTCTCACGACTAGTACTTGATTATTTGCTGCACCTAGTTCTAGCCAAGGATATGAGAGAAAGCTCGGGGGTCCTGAGGAGTCGCTGTTTGAGTGCTCTCCAGGAGATGGTAGGGAGGAACGGCCTCCCATTGCTGTTGTTGACCAAGCTTTAAGAACAGATTCTGCTATTTATTAATTTATGTGTTATTATTTGTGTGTGATTGAATGATACAGTTGCAGTTTATAGTGTAAAAACTTAGAGGATAGAATATCTTAGCTTGTTTAGTAATGAATTTATTCTTAATGAGAACAAATCCTACCTATGTTTTTTCCCATCTGGAGTAATCCAGATCATACTCTAGCACAAGTGGTGTATTTAAATGAAGATAGTATGATGTAAATTTAAAATAAGATGTTAGATTGATTATGAGAATGATTTCTTTTGTTGTTATTAGAAGAAACAATATTTTGTACAAGGAGTAGAGTTAGACCTAGACTGTGAATGTCAGCTTATTAGTAAAGGAAAAAGAATCTATATTATTATATTAACAGTAATATGTTTTGGTAGATAAACAGTTATCTTTACAACATTCATTTGAGTAATCTTATTATTTATTTTGGAACCAAAGAAAAGAATATAATAGTTAAACTAAAGTAGGGTTAGGCTAAATAAAAATGCTTTTCCACTCTACAGTTTATTTCTTTCCAGTTTAGGATAATTAACTACTGTATGTATAGCAACCAAACTGAGAGTAAGAATAGCTAAACCTTGATTAATTATACAGACAAACTAGTTGGTTTCATATTTTATTTATGGTTGGTAATGTAATTTACTTGTTCTTTTTTTTATCTAGCTGAGTTGAACAAGATCTACAGCTACTAACCTATCAATATATTTTATAGGATAGAACATAGATAGTTTGTTATTTCTTTTATTTTATAATTACTAATATTTAACATAAATAGGATAATATAGAATATTGAAGGGACCTCTTATAAATTATTAGTACATATAGCATAAGAATAAAACAACAAAACACTTTCTAATTTTACATCTATAAATAAACTAAATACATAAATAATGTATATAATTATAGAAAACAATATTTGTTGTAAGTAAAACAACACTCATATCTCAATATAATAAATATTAAGTAAATATAATTTATTTACCTTAAAAGATGTAACTACCAGTTACATAAATACAATGGTAAGAACATTAAATTAGTTATATTCGAAAGGTTAACAAGTATAAATAATATTTAAAAACTTTATTAGAATATACTAAAGTAGAGAAAGATAATATAAAAACAATATACAAATATCCTAACAGGTAATATTTAAATAATATTATAGGGTAAAATTTAAATGCAATAACGCGTAAGAAAATAAACTAACATAGTATAAACATGCTCGATTCACCGAGCTCAACCATCCATCATATAATATAAGTAATAATCAAATAAACTACACGGCTCCATTGTAAATAAAAGATAATTTAAGGAACTGTAAATACTTTTTCGTATCGCCAAGTAAGGGTAAAAACCCTGATATCTCAAAATTTACAACACAGGTGTAAACCTAAGAGGTTAAACTCTTTTAACACCTCTCATATTTAAACAAAATTAACAGAGGAACGATTTAACAGCCTTCTTTCACTTTTACATTTATACACAAGTAAACAGATCAAAAAAATCAAAATTTATAGTCACGGCCTAAGCCGAAAACCCCGCATAAAGCAAGGGTTTTAAAATCAACTAAAAATAGTGAACCAAGTAACCTAGGTGAACCAAAACCATGGGGGTTTTGCAGGCCACGGAAACCAACCAGCAAATGTCCCATAAGGGATCGGACAAAGAAGAACTGCCATGGGTTATCCAAGGCTTACCCGTGAGCAAGCCATTACCACAGCCTCGCATCAACCATGCAGAGAGAGAAGTCGATACCTGTGAACACAAAACAATTTTGTTAATGCCTTGATTATGTAAGTAGACCTGTAACAAAATAAAGATGCAGAATTAATGAAGATGATAATAACAATTCTTACCTAGAATTTCACGGAAGCACGACCACCCACAAGCAGTAGAACAACCACCAACGCGAGGAGGAGTAAACTGTTCATCTACTGCAAGAAGGAAAAGGAGTTTACTAATAGAGTAAACAACCAACAATGACTGAGAGCAGTGGCAACAAGCCAAGAAAGAAGAACGTTGGAGTCGTCACTTATTTTCCAGCCCAAGAAACCACTCTGCGGTGAAACCCTAAGACCCAATAAATATTACGATGTGAAGCCACGGCCCCACTATCGAGCCAAAGCAAAATGGAACTACACAGTATCAAGATTCTGGTCTGATGTAGCCATGAGGGTGAAACCCCGGTACAAAAAATTAACCCAGCCCAAGCAACAACAACGTTGTCTACTTCTCTCTTCTCACAAACGAGTAGGGTGAGTCCACAACTGGCAGCAAACAAGGACACAAACTGGGAGACTACCAGCGACGACTTGCAGAGCAATATTATAGTCAAACAAACTCAGTTGCAGAGCGGCCGGAGGCCAAATACCGCAGAAGAAATGACAAAGCTAGGGTTGCAAATTGCCCTTTTAATTATGCAACACATGTCCATGATGGTGCCACGTTCACCAAGCAAAATATTTGCATGCAGTGGGTAAATCCCTATAGTCCCGACGTGTAATCATTGAAAATTTTTTATTCCAATCATTTTCTGTTGTTTCGAAGTTCCACCATAGTCCTTACTCCCTTCGTTAACCTAGCATGCACGTCGCATGGTAAATAGAGAATCATTACCATAAAAGCTATGCCATAATAATCATCAAAGGCATGGAGAATAATACAACTCATCATTTTACATTTTGGCATACATTTCAATCAAACGATTATAAATATTATCAAAAGGTCAAACCATAAACTCATCGTGGAACATGGTGTGTTCTATAACCCCTTGAACTTATACATTGCACCTTTTTATACATTGCAAAGTATTCGCTCAACTAACAATTATAACTCTATGCTAAGTTTATACTATTTGATGTTATAAAGGAATTTCATAAAATCAATTTATGGTAAGTATCTTTCTTGCTAATGTTAACCTCTTTTTCCTTGGAATGTTTAATTATTAAAACTAGTAAGGTTTACATTTGAGCATGTTAAATATTTAAATGTTTATGGGGTTTGACATTGAAATTGTAATGATATATTAACCATAACTGGATAATATTTCCAAGCGAATTATGTGCAGAGGAATTTGATTCTTCAACACTATTGTAGTCTATCGGAAAGTAGTATATAATGAGGATATAATCCCTTTAAAACTTCAAGATTTGGAAGATGGATTAATAGTATAGAAACTTATTTAGCTATTGCACATTACGTTCACATCACAAGTAGTAATCAAAATTTATTATGACATAAAGCGTTTATGTTCACAATATAAGATAGACCCTTAAACGTAATTACCCTTCCATTTTTGTTCTTTGTGCGAAGAAAGATTTAAAGCATTTATACACACGACTACTAAGATAAAAATCAAAGAGTTTAGTACGCAATAAAAACTATAAATTACAACTACTAGAAAGAAAACAGCTGTCACCAATAATGATAGGACTGAATCTCATTTCCATAGCATTTTTAAAAGAATGACAATTTAATGGTTTTACCTCATAAAGCAATTGAAATTGAATAGCATTTATATTCTTTTACTGAGCTATTATTTTGCGACGAACATATATCTGTATGCGGAATGATTATTGACAAGAAGCACTGGATCTTTCTTACCTGTAAATCTGTAAGAGCACGTAAACTTTCTGCGTTAGCTGAAAAGCTAAGTAAGCCCAGAATACCAAGACAGTTTCACGTTGTGGTCGCAAAGAAAAACAAGTCACTGAAAAAGAATTATTCTATAAGATAAACATAATGAAGTAAATATTTAAGATAATAAAATCATTAACATATAACTAATTAAAATAATTAGTTGACTGCATTTATGAAGATTATATGTATTTAAAAAAAAATTAAATTTTTCGGAAAAGAAAAACAAGTCATTTAACTCAAAAAGAATTATTCTATAAGATAAACATAATCAAGTAGACTACTCAGAGAATGAAATCATTAACATATAACTAATTAAAACAATTAGTTGACTGCATTTATGAAGATTATCTGTATTTAAAAAAAAAATTAAATTTTTCAAAAATTTTGGGATTTGACATCTAGTTTTATTATACCTTTGTTAATGCATGGATATAGGAATGGGGATCTGGTGATATGATATGGTATATCATATAATTAAATATAACTTCATATGTGTCCCTTTGTATAAAGGTTTACCTTTTCCTTACAAACGTATATTTTCTTTTGTATACCTCATAGGTCCATTTATAATTGAGTTTAAAACTTTTGTAATTCATTTATAAGAAGTATGGTAACAAATTTGTTGTGGGTTGTAACCTTTTATTTGGATAAATATTACATGATTTTATAGTTTGGTGGATATAACCAATGGATTGGGTGAACCACGTACATTCGTCTCGCTCTTATCTGCTCTTCGTATGTACCCTTGATATAGTCTTTATATTATCTGCTCTTGATGTGTTTTATCTTATGCTATATTGAAATTCTCCTTATGTACTTTTTCTCGTGACAATGATGATGCAAATTATTAAGTGATTTCATATGAGTTTTTTAAATACAAAAGAAGATTGTTTATTTAATGGTTATAATGTGTTATATGGTCTAATGTAGAATTAAAGCTCAAGTTATTTATTAAGGTCCTTTCCTAATGTATAATGTGTAATATGGTCTAAATGTAGAATAAAAGATCATGTTATTGATTAAGGTCCTTGACTAATGTATTAAGTATTTTAAAATATCAACATTAGGAAGGATTGAAATGGTTGACTTTAATACAATTTGACTTATGTTGATTTGGACATAGAAAGCTTCCTCATAATGACCAACACCTTTTTTGTGATTGTTTTACAATATGTTTTAGGTTTTATATTATCGAAGGTATAAGTACTTTTTCTAAAAGAAATTATTTTTATTCATGTGGGTATGTTATAGTTCCCAAGTGATTCGGTTATCCATACAAAGGTCATATTTGTCTGTGAATTTGTTAATATTGGGTAATTAAGTGTGTGGGTTTTCAGCCATTGGAATAGCTTCACCTTACACGTATGAGGTTCTTGATATTTTTCCATTCGATTATCTAGTATATTTCCTGTTAAAATATTTAAGGGTTTATGTTATATTTTTAACCCTATGTGTGTAATCATGTTAGGATATTTAATCATTTATGTTATATTTCTAACCCTATCTCTGCAATTATTCCATGTTAGAATATTTAAGGGTTTACACTTTATTTATAAACCCTATGTCTGTCCAGAATGTTTAGGAGTTTATGTTTTACTGCTAAATCTATGTATGCAATTTATTTCTTCTTTAGAATATTTTATGTTTTATCTCTAAACATTAGGTTTGAAATATATTTCTATCTAAATACATTTAAGGCTTTTGTTCTTCCAATTTAATTCTCCATTTTATTTCCTAGATTAAATTTTGTTTTCCCTAAGAGCAAGCACCACTCTAAACCAGAGTCCATATGTTTATCTATGGATTCTACTGGCAAATTCCATATTTCCCGCAGACCTATACTTAGAAGTAAAAATATGAATTAGTATACTCCCTAAATAGAAACTAGTTATAAAACACAATAAATTAAGGTATAGTAATTAATCAGAACCTAAGAAACAAACCATTCTCCATTACGCAAAATAAACAAAACCATAATCAAATAAGATTGAAATGCTAAAACAGTCAAGCTATCGATACCTCTAATTGTATGAAGCTACATTTTCAATAGACAACACAATAATCGCATTATCCCATGCCTAAGAATAATCATCAAACTGAAGTAATAAAGCTAAAATAAAAACCATCGAATACCTGTCACGGTATGTATATATTTTTACCAAGAACCAATAATAAAAAATATCATTCCTCATTAGCTAAATAATTCCATAAATTGAATACACAAACAAAATATCGGGACCATATAATGGTCTAAATTTTATGTTTTAAATAAAAAAAACTCAACATTCATCCTTCACATTCATAATAAAATCAACCACATCATTATATACATAACTAACGAAACATAGAATAAATAACTAATAGATCACAAGATCAATTCATGTAGGCAAGAATGCCCGAATTAACCCATACAATAATAATTGTTTCACAATCATCGCGACCCATGATCAAATCCTATGGATTCCACTTGTTTACAAATCACCATATTGAATCCTATAGGATTCATTGTTATTTTACTAAACATCGTAGCATTTTAACCATCGAATAAACAAACCACACTAATATAAATACACAAGCTATAAATCAAATCTACTTAATCTCTACATAGAGCTCAAAAGCCCCAAATAAATACACGCTCTAACTATTTCATGGACCTCGGCCCTTTCCATAACAAAACTTAAAACTCTATCCGAACTCACCAAAAACCTGTCAATGCTATGTGAATAGCAACAACACCCATTTGAAGGGTTACACCCATAGTCATGACCATCACATTTAAATGACAAAGCATAACCATAAACAACAATTCTACAATGAAAATGATAAGTCATTGCACAGTCACAACTCTAATGGTAGGAATGCCAATGCTACCTATGGTATGGATCCCAAGGCCAAACAACGTTGTCAACATTTCCATATAACAACTTATAACAAGAATCATGAAATCACATAGAGTTCAACTAATTCCAAAGAGTAAGAATCATAACCACGATTTAAATAGTATCCAAACCTATCATAATGTAAATTTTGTACATATCATCCATTTTAAACCAAGTAAGAATTTACAAAGTCATATAACACTGGCCTTGCACCATTGCAAGCAATGGTGTTGTCATCATATCCAAACATAAACCTAATTACAATTCGTAGAGCCTCAGAATGTTCACCAAGGAAACATTACTACAAAGAGAATCCATGAAAAAAAACCCGAATACATTAAGTCCCGGACCAAAGGCACTAAACCACAACATAAACCCCAAGTCTTAAATGCATCTTTAATTCTTTACACAGGAAGCCCTTTTCAAATCACAAGCATTAAAACTAGACCCAAACAGTCAACCAACAATGAGTTTCAAACTCTATTACCATATCCACATAAGATAAGGACAAGTTAAAAACTTGTTGCATTAGGGATTACCTGAATGGGTATGGTGTTGACCTCAACACAATCCATGACCCACGTTTCCTCAAACCCTGCAACCTGCAAATGAAAACCAAGAGATACAATGAGGAGTACGCTTGAAAACCAAACTAAAGAAACAAAACAATGTTGTTAAACCGGAGTGGGATACATACCTTCCATTACGGCCAACCTCTAAAGTTTTACACCACCACATAGCATAGAGGTAGAGCTCACTCAGCCATTTTGCAAATGACCCAAACCAACACAAGATCCCAAGCCCTAAGCTTGAGGCCCACACATTCCAAACTTCATTAATGTCGCCACCCTGGCCTCTAACAATATAAATCAAATCCCATAATGTATAGTTCATACCACCCTTTAATGCAGCACTGTGTTTAAACAACGTGCGATACACAATCCCCATTCTGTGTATCGAATATATAGGGTTTAAGCCATAGTCCATGGAATATGAAATATGCCATGGAGGACTATAGATAAAGGTTTTAATTTATACACCAAGACTATATTAAAATGTGAACCAAATTATAAAGTGTTAATACCATATGAAATGTGTTCCATGTAAATGATAAGTGCAACACTAATCAAATAACTATCGTAGAGTCCGTAAAAATAATAATAGTAACCCGTGAAACATAGGCTAGTGAAACATCCAACCTAGTGTAAATATCAACTAACAATCGTCATAGTAGTCACTAGGATAGGACTGTAAATATATTGACATCCACGCCAAGTGCTAGTGACGAAACAACAAGTATGTCTTGTTGAGCTTTTATAAGCAGATTCCATCGTCAAGTGCACCTGCACGCGATAAGGAAAGAAATGAATTAGTTTGTAAGAACTAAGTAATCCCCATGGTGACAAGTAGAAAATACTTACCTTCCAAGTGTTTACAAGGGAAACATGTCCCGCCACTCCACCCCTTTTTCCAATAACAAGTTAAGTCTAAATTGTTTATACAACAGTAATCAAACTTTATAACCACTAAGAAGTAATCGAAACAACTAACATAAATATAAATGCGTAACCATAAATCAAGATAGTAAGCAACATCAAGACAATATGAGTATTACATTAATAACCATATTGGGAAATATGAAAGTAGGATGTAAGAACAGATTACGTCAATACAACACAGAACAACAAAGTACGACACATTCTACATAGTTAGATAACTTTCAACACAGGTAGTATTTGACTAGCCTAATACAAAAAATTAAAATTTTGGGGACATTTCATATGGTTTTCATTATGCCAGAATTTAGTTCCACTACCAGTTCTGATTCCTTGGTGGGGGTATTCAACTTTCCTTGTTAGCTGTTGTCCTCTTCAGTGTTCATGATCTTAACTATTCTTTTAAAATCCTACAATTGCAAATTTTTAATAACAGGGAAAATTTCTATTAGTTAATGAAATTTAAAATCATACTTTATTTTCCTTCAAACAAATGTCTGGTACGCTGATTTGGTCTACTAGTGTTGAAACTCGGATCTGATACCACTTGTAATGTCCTCAAAATTTGAATTTTTTTTTATCACGGTAGTCATTTACTACATGAACTGGACATTATTTAAAATTATGTGAAATGTGTCGTGCTCTGTTTACTGTGTTGTTTTTTCATAAGATGCTCTTAAATCCTACTTTCAGTTTTCTTGATGTGGTTATTAGTTTAGTGTTATGTTTTCGTGATGTTGCTTAATATATGAATTCTATGGTTATGCATTTCTATGTATGTGTGTTATTTCCATTGCTTACTGATTGTTTATAAAGTTCGATTACTATTTTAGGAATATTTTTTATTTTACTTGTATTGTAAAAGGGTGGAGTGGTAGTATTTATTTTCCTTGTAAACACACCTGGAAGGTAACTATTTTTAACTTGCCACTACAGGACTTACTTATTTCTCATGGAACTAATGCATCTCTTTCCATGTGACCTAATGGTGCACTTGACGACCGGAAGATGACTATGATGGTGTGCACCATTAGTTCTCATGGAACTAATGGTGCACTTGACAACAGGAAGATGACTATGATGGCGACCTAAAGACATACTCTCTATACTACTTGAATGGCGAATAAACTTACAGACTTTTCCTTGTAATATTATTACGATCATTTTATGCAAGGCTGGTGTTACTAACCTATGATGCACCAGTTACTATTATTGTTTTTATGGTCTTATGACCTTGGTTTACTAACTACTGTACTTTAATATTTTCATGGTGTATGTGATAATGTACATGTCTTATTATTTTATAACATGGTCTTTGGTTTATTTAAAGTCCTTGTGTACAAGTTTGTAAACCTAACAATATCCCTCCATGACAAATTTCATATGCCATGGATTATGGCTATACCCTAAGTATATGATATGCATATTGGGCTTTGTATGCTACGTGGGGTTTAAACATTGCTCTGTGTTGGAAGCTGGCATGAACTATATACTTTGGGTTTTGATTTATGGTAATGGGGGACAAGGTGGTGAATTAAATGTGCAAGGGATATAGTGGGTCTCAAGCATAGCGCTTGGACTAGCATGGTGGCTTGTTTTATTTGCAACAGGGTTGCGTGAGCTCTGCCTCTGGTTTTCTCTGTGACATGGAGATTTGGAGGTCGACTGCTTTGGAAGGTATTCATTCCAATCTAGTTTAACATCATTGTAATGTTGTTCAGGTTGGTGTTTACAACATACTTCTCATCGTGTCGTGTTTTTGTTGCAGGTTGCAATGTCTGGGAAACGTGGGTCGTGGGTAGCCCTGGGGTCAACACCATACCCAAAACAAGTAAGCCCTCTTGTAACAAGTTTAATACTTGTTCACTCTCTTTTGTGGGTGCAATGATAGAGCTTGAAGATCATCATTAGTTAAATTATTTGTTCTGGTTTAATGGATGCGATTTGGGAAGGTACTCTCTCTATAAATTATGTAAAGAATTTGGGGATGCATTTATAACTTGGTGGTTTTTGTTTGGTTTTAGTGCCTTCAGGCCGGGACTAAATCTATTTTTGTTTTCTATTAATATTTCCCTATCACTATCATTTTCCCTGGTGTATACTGATAGTCTCTGCGATTTGTTAAAATGTTTTAAGTTTGGTAATGATCCAAGGCCTTGGATACACCACTGTGTCAACTCTTATTTTGGTTTATAATGGGTATTATGTACAACTTAATATGTGCATTATGGTTATATTTATTAGTTTGGCGCTAGCTAGGATCTGTGTGGTCTTGTAATTCTTGCTTAAATTCTTTATATGGATTGTTAACAGCGTTAATTTGGCCTTTGGAGTCATGCCATAGATGGCAATGGAGTTCCTTCCATTAGAGCTACGATTGTGTAATGGATGAATAAATTATCATTTATATGGTTTAATTCGTAGTTGTAGTTCTTACCTGTGTATTTAAATGTAAGAGGTCGTGACTGTGGGTCAAAGTAATTTTTAGTGGCAAAATTTCGCCAATTGGCTATTTTTTTGGTTTTTTTTCAAAAAATAAATTCATTATTTGGTGTCTAATATTGCCTATATTTACATAAAATATGTTTTTTTTTATCATAATATTCACCAAACTTTATACATTTCATTGTTAATTTTATGTTTCATATTTAATATTCTCCTACCTATCTATAAACATGTATTTTCAATCCAAGAACAATCGTCTAGAATACTATACTTTACTATAATATCAGAATCCTTAAAAAATAGCCTACTATGGGTTCATCCCTTCAAATGAGTATCATTGAGATTTTCTTAGCATTGATAGGGTTTTAATGGGTTATGATAGTGTTTAATGTTTTGGAAACAAACACTCGTGAGACATGAGTTGGTTACAACATGTAAATAAATGGGGGTTTTAACCTCTATGTAGAGATATGTGGAAATGTTTTACAGCATGTGAATGCAAATTCAATAGCGCGGTCTGTATAGTTGATAGATGAAACATTACGATGTTTAGTAGGATATTAGTGAATCCTACAAAATTCGATATGGTAAATTGTAATTGTATTACAATGAACTCCATAGGATTCGATCCTTGGTCATGATGTTTGTTAAGGATGATTAATGAAATGACTTGTTTCGGAATTCGTTCCCACAGGATTCAATCCTGTGACCTCTGGTTATTTATGTGATGTTTTAATGCTTTCTATGTATAAAATCGTGGGTGACTTATTGTGTGGAAATTTTTTTAGGATATATGATATTGGATAATACTTTTTTTGTATTAATTATGTGGTTTGATTATTATGAATGAGATTGATTGTATTTAGGATTTTTTATTTATAAGATGAACTTTAGACCATTAGATGGTCTCGATATCTTGACTGTATATTTGATTTATGGATTACTTATAATAATTAGAAATGTTTTTTTTATAATATTGGTTCTTTATAATATGTATATAGACCTTGAGAGGTCTTCGATGGTTTAGTTTGGCATTCATAGATTTATTACTTTGGTTATGGTTATGTTTAAATATATTTTCTAAGTTAATGTATTTTAAAAATTATGTTTAAATGTTTCTTGTTTCGAGATTATGCTAATGTTATAGGTTCTAGTTGGTCTATTTATATTAAATATAGGTCTATTGTTAATATGAAATATGCGAGAAGAATACGTAAATAAATATATATATGCTATGTTTTAAGTAGTTTTAGGTCTTAGGAATAACATTAAAGATAGGAAATAAAATGCAAAAATAAATTTTGGAAGAAAAAAACCCTTGAATATCTTGAGACGTGAAATAAATTGCAGACATATATTTGTAAGTAAACCATAAACCCCTAAGTTAGAGAACATGAAATAACTATCAGAAATAAACTAGGGAACAACATCCTTAAATACTTAACCAAAACATATAGTAGACAATGAAAGGGAGAAATCAAGAACCTCATACATACAAGGTGATGTTATATCAATGGCTAAAAACCTGCACACTCAATCACCGAACATTAACAAATTGACAAACATACCTGACCTATGTATATATAACCTAATCACTTGGGAACTACCACGTTCCACCCAACCATGACCTGGAATGGTTTGTGGTTTTAATATGGATTTCCCCGAGCTAGTTCCAGCATGCAAATAGCTTATAGCTCCTATGTTAAGGCTTCCCTAACTGGGATAATAGGTCTGAATCAGTTCTCCTTTTTCCTCTTAGAAAAATGTTCTCCAAGAACACTCTTAAGAATAAAAAAAAAATAATGAATCACCAAAAGGATGGAATATTCCCAAGCCTCTCTTTGGATTCGGTCTTTATAGGCAGACTTTTCAGTCAAAGGGGCAATTAAATCAAGAATCATTTGATTTCTTGATTTAACCATTTTATTCAATTTAGGCATTTTCAATTTTTAACTTAGGAAGTTTTAACTAGTTCGTGTTTGAATTCTTGTAGGTATTATATAAGTTAATTACCTTTAAATAATAATAATAATAATAATAGATAGATAGATATTTTCTTCATTTCTTATACTATTAATATTATTACTATGCTTACTCTTTATACATGTAATGTATAAAATATATACTCATATATATTATTTGTCAACATTTGTCTTTAGGTATAATATAATATTATCCCTAAACTTAGGACACTTTCTTCATTAAGGCCATCAGGTTGGTGGTTAGGTCTACTAGGATAGGCAAATCTAACCATCCTTGCATGTTGGATTCTCTCGTATAACATGGTATTTCTTTAGTACTTGATGAGATACATAAATTAAAATTTTCATTTAATTACTTATAAGTAAGTCATATTAGATCAATATTTTACTTGAGTCATTTTCACTCAACATAATTAATTCTTCTCAGTAACTCCTAGCACTTATCCACAGCCCATACTCAATGCTAAAAACAGGGAGTTACAAAATTAGTGCAATTTCAAAGCTCCTCGCTCAACACTAATGCTAGGATGTACTTGTAGGATACCCCTAGTGATACAATGGGAAAGGATCCGATGTTACAGAGCTTATGATCAACATCAACTTGGAAGGATACATCTAGGGCTTATGCCTAGCACTCCCAATTATCTTTTCATGTGCTTCAGATATTTATACTCAACATAAAGTTTTTCATAATTCATGTGTTGCAGAGCTCCTCTCTCAACACAACAAAACTCTCATGTGCTCCAGAGCTTCTTGCTCAACACAACATAAACACTTATTTGCTACAGAGCTTTTTTCTCAACACAAACATTCAAATACTCATGTGTGAAAGACCTCCTTGCTCAACACAAAACATCTCAACAATCATGTGCTTCAGGGTCCACACCCAACACATAAAATAATACATAAAACATATGTAACTAGGTTACACCCAATATATCAAAAAAATAATCATGTTCATATGGAGTGGGGTTCTAGATCCAATATACCGAAATAAAACATCAAAGTAACATCATAATCAATGGGGCTTATGCCCATAAATGTTAGGTCAAAATTCGGGATATTACATAAGATCTTTTCAAAGATCGGCTTGCATTCCGAATAACATCATGTACATATTTTCGATGAAGATATACATAAAACATCCTTTCGAATGCGATATAGCCACTATGAGTTTGTAGTAATTCCATTTGGGTTAACCAATGCACTATAAAATTTTATGTGCATGACGAACAATATATTCAGTAAATACCTAGATAAATTTGTGTTTTTCTTTATGGACGAAATCCTAGTTTAATTTAAGAGTAGAGAGGAACATGATGAGCATATTTTCATGGTACCCCGGGTGTTATGAGAAAACCATCATTATGATAAGTTTAGTAAATGTGACTTTTACAAACCAGAAATCCATTACTTAGGTCACATCATCTAGGAGAAGGTGATAGTCATTGACGTGGAAAATATTAAAGCCATAGAGGATTGGCCTACCCCTACCTATGTCATGAACATTAGGTCATTTTTGGGATTATAAGGTTACTACAAGAAGTTCATAGATAACCTTTTGAGGATTTCTTGTCCCATGACCGCCTTACAAAGGAAGGAAAAAAATTCTTATGGATGACCAAGTGCGATGAAAGTTTTCAGAAGCTTAAAAAGATTTTGACTACTCCACCGATACTACGAATTGCATATCCCAATGGGTATTTTGATGTTTGCATAGTGTGAGAAAAGAAGGAATCATAGGAGTCATCATGTAGAACAATTGCATGATCTATTACGAATCATAGAAATTAAAAGAACAAAAACCAAATTTTCCCACCCACGATCTTGAGTTAGCAGCCATTATCCATGCCTTGAATATGTGGAGGCAATACCTCACATGGAAGAAATTTCTTTTGAAGACAGATGCCATGAATCTTAAGTATTTATTTGATCAACCAAATCTAAATTATAGGAAATCCCGATGGTTGGCCTTCCTTATCAAGTACCATTTTGAGTTAAAGCATATAAAGGGAAATGAGAATAAAATTTATAATGCTTTAAGTCGATGTTCTCATATGTTATATGAGGTAACTTTAAGTCAAACCAATTCGAATTTGCACGAGAGGATGAGAATGAAAAACATAGTTGACTATTTCTGTGTTGAAATCATCAAGAAGGTCCAAGAGGATAGTTTGTACCAAAAACAAAATGAGTATAAGGTAGATGAGCCCAAGCTATTGTTGTCCAAAGAAATATTGTATGTTCCGGAAGGAGGGGACATCAGATATAGAATCCTCAAAGAGTTCCATCGAAAAACCTACTCGAGGAATCTGAGATATCAAAAGATGATATCAACAGTAAAGAAACACTTTTTTTGGCCTAAGTTGAAATTCGACATAGCATTATTTATTGCAATATTTCAAGAATCTTAGCTAGTTAAAGCTAAGCACCAACATCCTTCAGTATTGCTGCAATCGTTACCCATTATAGAATGGAAATGGGAGGTCATTATTATGGATTTTATTACGAGTCTATCAAAGAGAAAGAAGAAAAATGACTCTATCCTTGTAGTGGTTGACAAGTTATTGAAAGTGACACATTTCATCCCATTTAAGTCAAGCTACAAGGCAGTTCACATTGCCAACGTCTTATTAAAATAGATATTCAGATTGTGTGGGATACCCAAGGAAATCCTCTCGAATCGAGAAACAAATCTTAACAAAAAATTTCTAGATCCTTATTCTCTAGATTAGAGACACATATAAACTTTAGCACTTATTACCACTTGCAGATGGAAGGGAAGACAGAACGAGTAAACGAGATTTTAATAGACGTGCTTAGAATGTATGTTATTAATAACCCCACCAAGTGGGAGGATTATCTGCACCTCACAAAATTAGTGTATAAAAAGGATAGTCTATGGTCCCTTCGAGGTACGCTATTGTCAGAAGTGTAGAACACCAGTTACTTGGGATAGCCCGGTGGACCGGCTCATTTTAGGGACAAAATTACTAAAGGAATTGGAATTATTAGTCACCGAAGGTCAACAGAACCTTAAAGATGATAAATACCACTAGAAGAGTTACGCGGATAATAAAAGTAAAGATAAATAATATCAAATCAGAGAACATGTTTACTTGATATTAAAAGAAAAGAGAAGTTGATTGAGTTTGGGAAGGTGCAGAAAATTGGCACCAAGATTTTGCAGACCCGTTG
Organism: Pseudotsuga menziesii; assembly: GCA_001517045.1. Lineage (NCBI taxonomy): Eukaryota > Viridiplantae > Streptophyta > Pinopsida > Pinales > Pinaceae > Pseudotsuga > Pseudotsuga menziesii. Next base: position 36,753 of record LPNX010523703.1, read on the forward strand.
AGATATTAGCCAAGAGAGGGCTAGTAGCATATGAAATAGCCTTACCTTCTCACATAAAGGTTCATAATGTTTTCCACACATCCCTACTGAATAAATATGTATCTGATACTAAACATGTTATTGAATGGTCCTTGCTACAAGTGGAACATGAAGGGGAGTTTGTACCCAAACCCCTTCATATACTAAACAAAAGAGAAGTACAACTTAGGAGGAACACCATAATCTAGTTGAAAGTACAATTCAAGCACTTTGAATTTGATGAGGCTACTTAGGAGAATTAAGCCACCATGAGAGAGGCTTACGCAACCATATTTCATGACATCAATCCTAGTCGCTAGAACACCAGGGATGGTGTTGTTCTAAGCAGATATGGATGTAATATCCCAAATTTTTACCTGACACTAATGAGAATATTCCCCTTTGCATATGATGTTTATTTGATGTTTATGTTTTGTATATTGGGCATAAGACCCCACTGCACATGAGTATGAATATTTTTTAGATATATTGGGCATAAGCCAATGCATATGTTTTATTTAGCATATATGCGATTGTATATGTTGATCATGGACTCTGATGGACAAGATTATTGTCGTAGGACGATATACATACTATATTATGTGATTTACCTTAAAATGCATATAGTGATATTATTATTGTTATAGAATGTGCAGAAAACTAAATGAACAATTGAGTTTTATAATGTGTTGGGTGTGGACCATAAAGCACGTGAGTGATGAGATTTTGTGTTGAGAATAAGATCTGAAGCACATGAGTGATTTGATGTTTGTGTTGAGCTCTAGCTCTAGAGCACATGTGTAATGAGATTTTTTTTTTTAGCATAAGCTATGAAGCACATGGAATATAAGAAATGGAAGTGTTGGGCATAAGCCCTAGACCATTCCAAATTTATGTTGAGCATAACCTCTCGAACATCGGATCCTTGGCAATTGTATCCCTAGGTGTATTATAAAAGTACATCCTAGCATTAGTGTTGAGTGAGAGCTCTGGAATTACACTAAGTGTAACTCCTAGTTTTTATCATTGAGCTTTTGATATGAATAGCGCTAGGAGTTATTGAAAATTAAATTGCATTGAGGATGACTCTGAAAAGCATTGACCTTATCTTACTTATTTTTAATTTGATTAAAGTAAATTTCAAATTTCTACTTCTCATAAAGTACTCAATAACTACCACAATATACGAGGTAATCCAACATAAAAGGGGGTTTAGAGATGCCTAACATAGTTGACCAACCCTTCCTGAAAGCCTTGATAAAAGAAAGGATTATAAGATAATGAAAACGCCATGTAATTGGGATCATGGTATATTATACCTAAATAAATATTAACAAAACTATATGTATATATATAAATTTATATATTTTATGAATAAAAGGGTAAGTACATATATTAAATATAAGGATATAATAATAACTATAATGATTAATAAAGAATCTATATGTTATTATTTAATAAAGGTAGTTAAATAAATATTTAATCCTAAAAAAGTAAAATTAAGAATGAGTATAAGAGTTCCTAAGTTAACTATAAAAAAAATTAACTTCACATAAATCAATTAAAGATTACTTTCAAGAAGATAATGGATTCTTTTTCTGACTCAAGTTTAACTTTCCTTTTTCCTAAAGATTCTCTATAAAGCCCCAATCGAATGAAAGGCTTCGATATTCTAAGATGATCATTATTCCCAATAATTTTGGAAGATCATTTTTAAAAGCACGACAATCTTGTTTAGAATATGAGATTCCATATAGGAGAAGCTTTACCTTTAGCAGCTCTAGACTACTTGTATGTTGGAACCAATTCGGGGGGATCTAGACTAAAACTAGGAAGGGTTATGGGTCATGGTTGGGTGGAACGTGGTAGTTCCCAAGTTATTTGATTGACAGATATGAGGTCAAAATTATCTATAATCTTATTAATTCTATGTATTTAAGTGTGCAGGGTTCCAGTGAGTAATAAACTACAAATTACAGGTATGAGGTTTTTAGCTTCTCTAGAGTTAAATTTTATACTACAAGTTAATTCATTTGTTTAAATTAAATTCAGCCTTTATTTCCTAGATAGGTGTTTAGAGTTGAAATTCTCTTAATCCTTAAATTTAAACAATTTTAGAAGAATTTAAATGTAAAATAGTCTAAACATAGAATTAAACCCTAGTTGTTAGATAACTAGTTGCTAGATCTTGCTCAAACAATATTGTAAAGTTAAAAGAGAGATTTCACAAATCTAGGTAAATTAAACCCTATAATTAATTAAAACTGAACAAACTCACTTTATTCCTTAAAAATTAACCATATATAAACTCTGTCCAAAATATTTAAAAATAATTAATAACTACAAAAGTAAAGAAACAAACAAACCAGAGATGAAAACTCTTAAACCTCAAACAAAATTGAGAATGCTGGTAGATTTCATATTGCCAACGAAAACTCTTTTGTTTCCATCTTATAAATTAATCATAAACATCGATACTTAAACCAAACAATACATTAAATAAATGATGTAATCCATACTATGAAAAGAAAACACAACCATCGAATTTAAACTGAACATGAAGGTCGAGAGCCTAAAACAAAGAATTATAAATAAAATTAATAATTTATAACCATACACCCAATATTTATCTCACCCTTCCTAGCCATTCAATCTTGTAAAGGATTGGTTGTGGTCCTTTATATTTTAATTTCATGAATTAAAAAACAAAGGCTATCAGCGAATCAAAGCAAACCATTCACAGTTTTAATAAAACATAAAAACAGAGGTGTTCCCAACACTTCGCGTTAGGAGAAAAACATTAACCATTACAAAATAATGATGTAAATGAATCATGCGTTACAACCCTCAAAAACCACAAGTCCATCTAATTATCTGCCAACCCAGGATCGAATCTTGTACCTGCTCAAACAAACAAAACAACACACTATGAAATTTATATCAAGGGTTTCTCTGTACACGCTACCCGCAAATGTTTATTGAGGAATCATTGTTTATCAATGACGGAACACAGCTACGCTCTTTACCCTATACATCTTATGCAGAGTTTCAATGTAGAACATAAAATACATTTAATAAATAAACCCAGCGTGTGTATCCATGCCACAACCCAAGCTTCATTCTTACAACTACCAAAAAAAATCGAGCCACATTATTATTAAATAAATGCATCCATGTTCTTCAATTAAAACCACACGCTACTTCGTTACACAGTAGAATCATCAGTGGTGCCATTACAATGCAATGGCACCGAAAAATTAAATAAAACACATCATAAGAAGAACCACAGAGTTCTCTCTTCACATATTTATAACATGAATAGTGTAGTGTAGGAGTAGCCTGATGTAGATAGGAAATTATTGATGCCATGCTCATGGACGAAATCACCTCCACAAGAAAATAAATACATGCCTTATTTCATAAAGAACTAAGTAAACCTTGTAGTAATAGGAATCCTTACATTTCCCAGTGGACCCTTACGGGATAGAACATGGCCAATCCACCCCTTTACATACAAAGGTAAGTCAACCTCTTTATAAATAAACCATAAATGAATTAAATACATGTAAACAAAAAGTAAAAAGTAAAACAAAATAAGAAATGACAAACGTCAACAACTATTATAGATAGGAAACGTAAACTATAAACATGTCAAAGTCATAGAGCAACATCATATAAAACATCGTCACCATAGAGAAAACACATATAGGAAACACAACCTATAGAAACTTAGCTTCACATTTACAAATTCCAAACAGGTTTTAATTCCAAAGAAATTTGAAAGTTGTTCTTCAATTTAGTATTTTGTAGCCTATGATTTATTTTTACTTTTTTATGAATTTTAGAGACATTACATATATAAATTCGATATGGTAATATATATAGAAGAAAAATAAGGCTTCCACCAATTATAAAATTTAATATTTTGTTTTCTAACCCATAGGGAAGAACTTCCACAAATTTATTTCCTATATAGCTGAAAACCTAACCTTCTTTTTGTTTACAATTTCGACTTTTGTAACTCAATATGGTCATTTCAACAATCCAAAGCTTCAAACTAGAACTCCTAACAAAAATTGTTCATAAAATTCTCCAAATAGAAATTAAATATGGGACAAAATTAGTCAATTCCCTTCATTACCCACTTCGTCGTGAGTGATAGATGGCATTGTTGTATTATTATAATATTAATAAAAGTTGACCAAATTTAGTGGAGGATCCTTATTATATGGAAGCTAATTCTAACCTCATTTGTTTCATCAATGTCATGACCTCAGGATGGAGATGACTACAAGAACCAATCCAAGTGGATAGAGATGTCAGTCTAAGAATCTATCTTGTGTACATGTATTAACTTGTGGTGATTTGTATGCTACCATGTTTTATAATAGTCTCATGGGGCACCATATTGTTGTTGCTCTTGGAGGTTACATATATTTCACTTCTAGGTCATTACACCATTCAAGATACAATGTTTAAATTAGAATTTAAAAGAATTAAAAATACCTTACAATGCTTCAGACTTGACTTGTGCGTACACCTAGGCCTATCTCTACCAAGCTTGCAATTGATACACCACTCCTCACTGGACAACGTGTTCTTTATGCTCTATTTCCCTATGTGCTTGGAGGAACATCTGCCATACCTAGTGCATTTGGTTTTGGAAAAACTCTCATTTAGTCAATATCCTTCCTAGTACTCAAATTCTGATATTGTTGTCTATGTTGGTAGTAGTGAAAGAGGAAATGAGATGGTTCAGGTTCTAACGGATTTTACACAAATAACAATGATATTGATTGATGGATGAGAAGGATTCATGTTGAAACACATATGTCTTCTGCAAAACACATCTAACATGTTAGTGGAGGCCAGAGATGCATTAATTTATATAGGTACAACTTGAGCAAGCTACTTTTGTGATATGGGATACAACATGAGAATGATGGAAGACTCAACATCTCGCTAGGCATAATCCCTTCATGAAATATCTAGCCTTCAGGATGAAATTATATCAAATAGTGGTTATATATCCTATTTGGGTGCACATTTGGATTCCTTTTATGAGTGGACTTGTATATTTAAATGCTTAGGAATCCCTTACCTCACATGTACTCTAACAATGGTAGGACATGTTTCTCCTTCTGGTGGAGAATTTTATGATCCAGTAACTGCAACAACAATTGCTATTGTTCAAGGATTTTGTGGTTTTGACAAGAAACTTTCCCAACTAAAGCATTTTCTATCTGTTTGCTCATTTATTTCATATTCAAAATATACAAAGTCATCATAATTTTTCTATGACAAACTCGACTAAGGTTTTACTGTTATTAGGACCAAAGATTGTGATGTCTTACAGAGGGAGGATGATTTGAATGAAATTATCCAACTCATTGGGAAATATTCTTTAACAAAAACCTATAAATTATTGAAGAGACTACAAAACTTCGAAGGGAAGACTCTCTTGCTCAAAATGCATTACTTCGTATGATAGATTCTGCCCATTTTAAAAGTCTATGTGGATGATGAGAAACATTATCCATTTCAATGCATTAGCTAATCAAGATGTGGAAAGAGGAGTTGGATTTGATGGGAAGAATAATACTTACAATATATTAAAACAACGATTACGAGACTTTTTTTACAAATTAGTGTCTAAAAAGTTTTAAGATCCCACAGAAGGAGAGCATCTCTTGGTAGAAAAGTTTAGTAAATTATATGAATATTTGATGGTTGGTTTCCACAATATTTAATATCAATATTGATAAGTATAGAACTATTAGTGGTGCTTGTTGCATAAGGCTGTTTTTTGTTATTTCGAAGAGCATATTGTCAAATAGGGTAGCTCAATTGGCTATTAGTGATTAATATCCAACAAATGTTTAACATTTTAATCCCTTTTTAACCATTTTTATATGTTGCAAGTTGGATATTGGTGTTTAGTTTTGTAAATAAATAAATCCATTTAATTTGTTTGTTATGTGGAGTTCACTATTATTGGTTCATATGTGCACATGTTGCAATAAATCAAGAATAATATTTTTTCCATAGTGGATGTCACCATCTGGCTACATTCGGAAGGAAGCAATTATTTGGTGATCCTTAAACTTGTGGTATATCCAATAGAAACCATTGTTATTTATTTTCTATTTTTTTTTTTGAGTTTATTCTAAAATCATATCATTTTATAGTGTGCTAGACAATAGTAGTTTTGATACTTTTCCCTCTAAATTTGGACTCGATTCGTATGTTGTGAAGCAAATGCTTGTATTCCTAGATGACTATCTCCATTAATACTAGGTATTATCATTAGCTTTATTATCATCATTATAAGTTTTCAAGATTACTTTCCCTCTCACTATGTTGTATAAGGTAATGTAGCTATGAACAAATGAGGTAACTGAAGTAATAATGTTTGATTCTTTGTGTATATGTGTATACCTTTGTGTTACAGAAAACTCATGGGTAGTGTTAATGGGTCTATATTAAATTTGTATATTAAAGGTTGTTTGGTGTGCATTCTTATTATTTCTTAGTTGTTTGGTGTGCAATATTGATATTTCTTAATTGATATTTTTATTTCAAGAAGATTCCAAAGGTTATGAATATTTTTCTTTAAAAAAACTAGTTTCAAACATATTCCAAAGGTTATCAATATTTTTCTTATTCGGTACTTACAAAAGATGCTATATTGTGTCATCTATTTTTCCATATGTGTTTCCTTTGTTTTTATAAAATATGGCATATATCTCCCATATCTCCCTCTCTTTTAATGCAGTGATTCAACGTTGCTTTATAACTGATTTTTTCATTAGGCAACTCAGAGAATAGATTCTTTATAGTCTTTCCAATACTAGACTATGTTGGTTAGTGTGGGGGAGGAAAGGGAGTGCCACTCTCTTCAACAGCAACACTTAACACTTAACTAACAGTTCAAAATACAACCTACAGGATAACTGCGACTCACTGACGGAGCTCAGAAACTCAATTTAATTTCTACAGGACTATTGCATCTAGGCTAGTATTTCTAAAAGTACCCAGCAGAAGGTGTTGTAGCTTACTATTATAGGGGGCAACACTTTATAGGCTTAATTCAATTAGCTATGACTGCCGACATCACTCACAGCTCACGCATAGCTCTGTTGCATCTCACTATTTAACACATTTTTTATCACCCCTGCATCCGTAAACTTATCAGAAATATTCTAGTGAATAAATAAACAACATTCATACTAATAAAACTCGAGCTTCTACAACAAACTGTCACAAAAATAAAACTAAGTTTTTACACTCAGAAACACAGTAAAATAAATTTACACACAAAATATCAGAGTTTCAACTGTGTTTCTATTTCACTCTTTGTTGTGTATTTTCAGTGTATCAAATATGGTTTACAATGCAAGTATTTATAGGATTCTAACTAAGTCATCCATTAAGTGCTAATTGGCTCTTCACTATACAAAATGGGCTTCTTTGTTCAAATGATTTACAATCTGTTAATGCTTTGTTACAGTCTGACAAAAATATAAACTATGCTTCCTCTTTAGAAAATAGATCCACTCTACTGTGATATAAAAATAATTGTTTATGATTTAATAATTAGTTGTGTCAAGCGATGTGGCGGTGTTGTGACTCTTCAGTGTTACAGCATCCACAATTTGAGTGGTGATGGATTTTCAAAATTTCAGCAATTGATGTTGTCGCTTCAAAATATGTTGCAGCCAGTGGTGGAGTATTTAACTGATTCCAACATTCTCCTCCTTAATTACTACACTCAAAAGACAAAATTTTGTAACGCTTGATTTCTGTTACAGCTTACAAACCCCAATGCTTTTCCTATGAAGCTCAAACAAATCTTTTCCCAATGGTTTTGTAAAACAATTTTGCAAACTCATTTCATGATGTGTAAAATTCCACATTGATTTCATTGTTGTTTATCAATTCATGAATAAAATGGTATCGTTTATCAATATGTTTACTTCTTTTGTGAAGGACATGATTTCTTGATTGTGCAATAGCTGAGTTATTATTACAAGAGATTAGAGTTGGTTCAAAAAGATTTCTTCTCATCCATATTGTTTCACATGCAACTATTGTTGTAGCAACATACTCTACCTCAGTAGAGGATAGTGTCACAATGGGATACTTCTTTGATGCCCATGCTACTGATTCCAATCCAAAACTGAACACATATCCAGATGTTCTCTTTCTATCATCAATAGAACCTACAAAATCACTGTTAGTGTATCCAATCAACTTAAAATTTGAATTAGATGTATACTGGATACCAAAATTGGTTGTTCCCGAAATATATCTTAGGATTCTCTTTCCAGCTTGCTAGTGGGTACTCTTTGGTGTTTCCATAATCCTTGAAATTGAACTTGCTACAAACATTATATCAGGTCTTGTTACAGTTAAGTACATGAGACTTCCAACCAGTCTCTTATACATCGTTGGATCAACTTTTGACCCATCATCATCCTTATTGAGTTTTGTGCCAGTTTCTATTGGAGTTATAGATGGATTACAATTTAGCATTTTGAATCTTTTCAATACTTCATTTGCATATTTTGACTAACATATAAAAATACCATATTCAGATTGAATTACATCAATACCAAGAAAATATTTCATCAATCTTAAATCAGTCATCTCAAATTCTGTTTTCATGGTTTTCTTAAACTCATCTACAGAAAGATCTCTAGTGAATATCAAATCATCCACATATAAACAAACAAACAGTATTTACCTTCTTGGTTTACCTTTGTATACAATGTTGGTTCACTTGGACTTCTATTGAATCCTTCACCATTCAAATATTCATCATTTCTACTGTACCAAATTCTTGGTGCTTGCTTCAATCCATACAATGCTTTCTTCAATTTGTAGACATTTTCCTCTTGTCCATCAACCTCATATCTTGGAGGTTGTCTCACATAAATCTCTTCTTCTAAAGATCCATTCAAAAATGCAGACATTACATCCATTTGATGTACATACCATTTATTATGAGCAGTAACAGCTAATACCATTCTTACCCTATCAAGTATGGCTACATGTGCAAATGTCTCATTATAATCAATTCGAGGTTTAGAGGAAATTTGGGGTCTAAAATGGGCCTCCTAAGGAAAATAATAATAAAAGCCACATCACACTACAAATATGTCATGTCAGATTAAATCTATTGAAAAGCTAATGAGAGCCAACCTAAATCGTCTCATTAATGGTAGTTGACAACTATATTGAGTTAATGTAGAGTTAAGAGATATTGGTTAAAAATATTAATGAAATATTTAGATTCTTTTGCACACATAATAAATGATAGGAAACTTTTGAATTTTATATTATTATTTTTTTAAATGAGTTGACAACTACTTTTTATATATTTAATAAATGTAAAACTCAAATATATTCATTTATAATGAAAACTATAATTATAATAGTATTAAAAAAATTAAAAAATCATTATTATTTTTTAATATAAATTTTATATTAATTCATATAAAAAATATTACATCACATAAAATAAAAAAACAATAAACTATGTATATTCATATTATTTTTTATATTAATATAAAAAAATTTGTGGTTTAATGGGTAGGTAGGTAAGAGACAAAAAAAAGTTAAATAAAATTTTATTATATTTTAGTAACATTAAAAATAGCTTTATTTTTTATGTTGTTAGTATTTAAATGTTTTATTTATTATTGGATGTAATAATTAAATATATTTATTTTTTAAATATTATTTAATAATATTAAAAATACTAAATATCATGTATTTAGTATTTCAAGATAAGTCTATTTAAATTAAATATTATTTAGTTTTCTTTTAAAAAAATTGCTTAATAAATGTTTTTAGTGTTTAAAAATGCTTACACTACAATTTTAATTTATGAGAAGGTTATGTTTTAGAGGAGTTGGAAGTAGTGATTAAATAAAATATTCTATATTTATTAGTTCAATTTTATTTATCTTATTTCGAGGTGATATTTTGAAGAACTTAACCAAGGTGAGGTTGATATGGAGTTAGCTATTGTCAAATAAAAATATGACACATAAGCATTATGTGTCCAACTCAACCATAATGGTTGACCAAAGATATTGAAATTCTATTGGTTTAAAAATTCAACTCAATCCAGCTCATCCATGGCACAGTTTTTTATAAGGCCCATTTTAGACCCCAAATTTCCTCTAATAAGTTGTTGACTAAACCCCTGAGCTAGAAGTCTTGCTTTATATTTTTCAACATCACCATCATCATTTAACTTAGTTTTATAAATCCATTTGACACGAATACAATTTTTATCATTAGGAAAATCTACAAGATTCCAAGTATTATTTCTTTCTATGGCATCAATTTCTTCATCCATTGTTTTTATCCAAACATCCTTTTTAACAGCTTCATCAAAATCTACAGGATCACATGCTATAAATGCAAAATTTGAAACATGATCTACTTCTTCATTTTGATCATACAGTTTTCTTAAAATTCTAGTATTCTAACCTTTGAATCTGTTTCTTAATGATTCCAGTGTAGGATTTGATTCATTTCTTGCCTTCGATCATGTTCCTTGCCGTCCACCAACACTTGATGGTTCACCATGTTCATGAGCTCTCGGCATTCTGCCAGGTGTCCCTCCTACTGGTGTATGTGGAGTTGACTGTCCTCCATGTGTGCCATGTTCATCTTCTTAATCTTCTGCGTGAGGTGTTATTGCTTCCTCACCAACTAATTTATCAATGCTCCCATCCCATGCTTCTTCTTCTTTAAGAACCACATCTAAGATAATTATATACTTCTTCCTAATGGTATTATACAATCTATATGCTTTAGATTCTTCACTATATCCAACAAAAATACATTTTTGACTTCTATCATCTAACTTTTTTCTCAACTCTTCAGGTACATGTGCATAAGCTACACAACCAAACATTCTTAAATGAGATATGCTGCTACACTTACCGCTCCAAGTTTGTTGAGGAACTCGATCCTTCAAGCTTTTTGTTGGGATTTTGTTCAGAATGTATATTGAACAAGTAACAATGTCTCCACAATATTCATTTGAGACATGCTTCTCCTTCATCATACTTCGAGCCATGTTCATAATGGTTTGATTCTTCCTTTCTACTACACCATTTTGCTGTGGAGTGTAGCGTGCAGTAAACTACTTTTTAATTCCATAATACTTACAAAAATCCATAAATTTATTTCACATATACTCACCTCCCCCATTTGATCTCAATACTTTAATAAATTTGTTACTCTCTTTTTTAGCCATAGATTTAAAACTTTTAAACACATCAAATGCTTGAGATTTCTATTTCAACAAATCCACCCAAGTTTTTCGATTGTAATAATCAATGAAAGTCATAAAATAAACATTACCAATCAAATAAGGTGTTTGCATTGGTCCACACAAATATGTGTGTACCTGCTCCAATGGTTCCTTTTCTCTGTTTGAGACTCCATAAATAAATTTCTCTCTATGATGCTTTTTGAATATGCGACTTTCACATGAGCCTACTGGCTTCTCAATACTCGAAAATCCTTTTACCATATGCTTCTTCTGTATTAATTATAAACCACCATAAATGTAAATGGCCATATCTCAAATTCCATAACCATGATTGATCTAAACTTTTACTTTTATAAGCATTCAAATAGTTACTCAAATCATTTCTCATAGTCAACAGAAACATTCTGTTCTTTGTCATCGCTACTCTGGCAATCAACAGTTTACTTGGATATTTATCATAAATAGTGCATACCGTTTTCTTAAAGAATACTCTGTACTCTTTCTCCAACAATTGCCAACACTCAATAATATACACATCAAACTAGGAACATAATAAATGTCATGTATTGTTTTTCTTTTACCATATTTTCCATATACAACAATCACACCTTTACCATTAACTTTTACCTTATAGTCATTACCCAACTTCACTTCAGACTAAATGCTGGTGTCTAGAATTGAACATAATTCCTTATTTCGAGTCATGTGGTTGCTGCATGCGCTGTCCAAAAACCATATATCTTTTGAACTTTCCTGGGTGACATTAAAAGTCAAAAAGAGACGTTGCTCATCATTTCTAGTCTCCTCTCTCATGTGTGTAGACAACTTACTAGCATATGCTTGTTTCTTCCAACACTTGTTAGAAAAATGCACAAATGTCTTACAATAAAAACATTGAACTTTAGATTTATCATACCTCTGATTTCCTGACTATCCTGCTCTACTACTACTCCCCCTTACGCTAGGAGTACTCTAGTATAACTTCTCTTCATTTTCAGCATTATTTATGCTGTCACTATGACCAACACTTCGTCCTCCTCTTCCTCTGTTACTAGCTCTTCCTCTGCCTCTACCTCTAGTAACATTTAACTTAGATTTAAAAGCATTTATAAAGGAATGTCATCATACCTTTTCATTCTTGATGCATGAGTAAGTAATGAACCAATCAGCTCATCAATGTGCTTTTGACTGATATTTTTAAACTCTTCAATTGGAACAACCACTGCTTCAAACTTCTTCGACAAACATCTCAACAATTTTTCAATCAAACGCTAATCTAGAAGCTCTTCACCATACTGCTGTAGCTGATTTACAACACTCATGACTTGTGTCATGAAATTATCAACAGTCTCACTATCTTTCATCTTCAGATTCTCAAAGTCTCTTCTTAAATTCTGCAACTTAACATTCTTCACCTTGGTCACACCTTGATAGCAGGTTTCAAGAGTGTCCCAAGATTTCTTTGACGACTCAACACTTGATATTTTCAGAAAAATAGATTCACTCAGGCCTTGTTGAATAAGACTAAGAGCTTTATTATCCTTCTTTTGATTTTCCTTTAACAGAACACATTCATCATTTGTTGGAGCCAACTTATCCGCTTGATCAGCTGGTCCAGGATAGCCAATCATACCAAACTCCCAAAGATCCTAAGCATAGAGGATAGTTCTCATTTTAATGAAGCATGTGTAGTAATTTCTTTCAGACAACGCTTCAATTTGTGGCGGCACTACACTGCTGTTAGTATCCATCTCAATCAATTTCAAAAACAAATGAGTAATAAAACTCAACCAGGATCTTAAACACGAAAGAGATCTTTAACCATGCCTTGATACCACTGTGGGTGAGGCAAGGGAGTATCGCTCTCTTCAACAGCAGCACTGAAAACTTAATAACAGTTAAAAATACAACCTATAGGAAGGCTACGACTCACTAACACAGCTAAGAAACTCATTTTAATTTCTACAGGACTGTTACAGCTCGGCTGCTACTGCTAATAGTACCCAGTAGAAGGTGTTGCAGCTGGTTGTTATAGCCGGCAACAATTTATACGGTTAATTCAACTAGCTGTGATTGGTGACATCACTCATAGCTCACGCATAGCTCTGTTGCACCTCACTATTTTTAACACATTTTTTATCACCCTTGCGTCCATAAACTTATTAGAAATATTCTAGTGAATAAATAAACAACATTCACACTAATAAAACTAGAGCTGCTACAACAAATGGTCATAAAAATAAAACTTAGTTTTTACACTCAAAAAGAAACTAAAATAAATTTACACTAGAAAATATCAGAGTTTCAACTATGTTTCTATTTCACTCTCTGCTATGCATTTTCAGTGTATCAAATATGGTTTACAATGCAAGCATTTATAGGATTTTAACTAAGTTGGCCATTAAGTACTAATTGGCCATTCACTATACAAAACGAGCTTCTATGTTCAAATGATTTACAATCTGTTAATACTTTGTTACAGACTGACAGAAATATAAACTACCTTGCCTCTTCAGAAAGTAGATCCGCTCTGCTGGCACATAAAAATGATTGTTTATGATTTAATAATTTGTTTTGTGAGGCGGTGTGGTGGTGTTGTGACTCTTGAGTGTTGTGGTGGCCATAATCTGAGTAGTGATGGCTTTTTGAAAATTCGACAATTGATGTTGCCGCTTCAAAATCTGTTGCAGCCGACGGTGGAGTAATTAACCAATTCCAACTGTTAGGAAGTGGGTTGTTGTTTTATTAGTGGTACATAATAGGCATTACCTCCATTTCAATCCACTTTCTTTCCTCAAGTAAATGTCTGTTACGAATAATTTTCCTGTTATAAGAAATATAAATTTTAACTATACTAGAAACAACCGCTAGATAAGTGCTAGATCTACAAGTGTTGTTCATCAGTAAATCAAGTCAATTGCATCAAATGTGACTTATGCTTGTACTTGAACAATTCACCATTCCATCTACTATTTCACCACTTCCATGCTACCAAATTAATTCCTTTCATGTGTGAGTGTGCCTATAAAATTCATGGATCAATTGTGCAATCTGATCCTCTTGCATATGAATGAATGCAATGAATTATGTGGGAAATATAGATTATGTCACCTTCCCTTCGGGGATGCATAGGGTTTGGCCCAAGCTATAGCAGTAGTTGTTAGCGCAAGGCCATTGGTAAGCATGCATAGTATATACAACAAGTCCAATGAAGATGTATATAGGTTCAAGAGACGAGAATAAAGAGTAATAGGTTGAGTTGAGAGAAAGCCTAATAAATCTACCTTAGTTGTATTGAAGTCTTCTTCCGATCCTTGAAACAATTTTGTGATGGTGTCTTATTATTTACCCAAAAGTAATACACCTAAATTAATAATTGTTATTAATTCTCGTGGAGAAATACTTTAGTTATTATTTTATTATTTTTGAGAGAAAAGTAAAGAATAAAACATTTTTTAATAAAAACTTTCTTATTAATAGAATATTGTGAAGGGGGACAAAAGTGTATGTAGCTATTGAAGAGTGTTTGCTGACTCATAAGAGGAAAATACAAGTGGCAGAAGCCACTGACTCAGAACTCAAGGTGAAGGCTACCATTGGACAAGGATTAGCATGTGTGAAATGAAAGAGATGAATCATGGAAGGATTTTGCTCTTGTTCCTCCATGGGAGTACCACTCTTGGAGATAACAACAAGGCTAAGATGATATTTCCATGTGAGTACAATTATGTGAGCATCTTTTCTTACCTCAAATGGAACCTCCTCCAATAACTAAACAATAAAATATTTCTTTGTGTATATCATTGCATTGTTAATAAAAAAGAGTTAAAGAATAAAACATTTTTTAATAAAAACTTTCTTATTAATAGAATATTGTGAAGGGGGGCAAAAGTGTATGTAGCTATTGAAGAGTGTTTGCTGACTCACAAGAGGAAAATACAAGTGGCAGAAGCCACTCACTGAGAACTCAGGGTGAAGGCTACCATTGGACAAGGATTAACATGTGTGAAATGAAAGAGATGAATCATGGAAGGATTTTGCTCTTGTTCCTCCATGGGAGTACCACTCTTGGAGATAACAACAAGGCTAAGATGATATTTCCATGTGAGTACAATTATGTGAGCATCTTTTCTTACCTCAAATGGAACCTCCTCCAATAACTAAACAATAAAATATTTCTTTGTGTATATCATTGCATTGTTAATAAAAAAGAGT
>LPNX010523703.1:52367-142849 GCA_001517045.1 Pseudotsuga menziesii
TAAATGGATTGTTAAGTCACTCTTGCAATATTTCAAGACAATTTCATAAAATTTTATGAGAACAACCCTAACACTTTCATATAGGAGGAAATCATTGACTTCAAATGAAGCATTCATCTCTTTTCTAAGAATAATTTTTCTCATATCCCAAAATAAAATAATCACTAACTTCTTCTAAAAAATAAAATTTATATAATAACTTAAATCTCAATCATCTTCATTAAACACCTGAAAATATAACAACATTAATGGCAACAAGAATATCGGGAAGCTTTAAAAACTAGTATGGAAAAGCTCTTGTGACACACATAACCTAAGATAACTTAAGAACAAAAAAATTAAGTAAATTTATTTAGAATTATATATCAATTTTAAAGTTTAAAAAAAAAACTAAAAAAATTAAAACCAACATAAATCTAAAAAGTTAGTTTTTATAAAATTTTATAAACATATTTTAATATATAAAAATGTGTTTTTTTAAAATAAACTAAATATATGGTTTGCTTTTCTAACTAAAACTAAGCTAAAGATCACTGCAACAAACTCTAAAGCAACTTGCAGAACCAAAGAAACCCTAAAGCAACTTGCAGAACCAAAGATGCGCCTTTTGTCCTACGTCGATAGTTTGATTCGGGGGCATCCCAATCTGCTGCCAGGTTAGATTTTGTAGTGCTTAGATCCATCTTTCCATACTCGGGAACGACTCGGGCTACACAGAAAAATATCATAGTAGAAGAAGACGGCTCAATTTGGACCATTGGATCAACCAAAAATAACGACACTATCACTCCTAAGACATTTGGAGGAGACGAGAGGAGAGAAGCATTCGGTCATCGGTCTTTACCACGATCAATAAGATCTCTCCCGCGGCATTTCGTTTGCAATGCAAAGACTTAATTTGGAAATGTCTCTACGCTTCTTGCCCTGTTTAATGGGCTTACTTGATTGGTCGGTGCATACAAATACCGACATCGTTTTGGATGCATGCGGTCCTTACTACTTGATCCAACCACTCCTATCCTATCAGGGTAGTAGAGTGAGGGCCATGGGGTAAGCATTTCGCAGTTGCAAATTTTGAAAGAGGAATTGGCGTGGCCTCTCCTGAGCTTCACTGCCATGGCTGAAAGTTGATCACAGGATGTAAAGGGCAATCTGCATCACGTAAAGGGAAAGTTCTAGAAATAGTTGAAAGTAGAGATGACAAAGAGGAGCAAAGAAGAGAGAGCGCAAAGAGCTTCAGAAAAAAGGTTAACATAATCGGAAATGACAAAATGAATTTTAAGAGGAGAAAAGTTAAAAAAAAATAGAAGCTCCAGAAGAATACAGAACAACTCAAACTCAAAAGGACACAGAAAAATAAAAAAAGAAAGAAAATTACGGAAGAACAACTAAAACTCAAAAGGACCGGAAAAAAAACGAATTTGAAGTAGTCCACGAAAACACCGAGGTAAACATACCAACTTAAAATAAAACCAAGTGAATTTAGTGTTTTGAATTGATTTTAAGGCTGAGACCGACAACAAGAAACCATAAAACCATGGTGATAAAAATCAAAATGGATTTTGAAGACCAAATTATGCATCTGAGTAGTTGAACCCGTTTGAGACCAACGTTTATGGCATATAGCTCCATTGAGATGTTGTAATTTCTGAAATTTAATGAAAAATTGGCGTTGCACATAACCTGAGAAGTTATGCTCTTCCGCTTGTGAATTTGAATGGAGAGTTTGTGTGGTGTATGTGCATTGCTTATGAATTTGAATGCAGAGTTTGTGTCGTGTATGTGCATTTTAGTAATGCAACGAGTGTGAGTTTGTGTTCAAATATGTAATCTCAACTGTTAGTTTAGAAAGGTGAGTTAGTTACCCATAGTATTCTGTCACTTATGGTATTTTCTCATACTCAACATTTCCTTTAGATATGTGAGTTAGTTACCCATAGTATTCTGTCACTTATGGTATTCTCTCATAGTATTGTTGATACATTTCATATTTAATGCTCAGTCTAATAATGAGAAGGCTATCAATAAGTCCATAATGCTTCTGTCTTCTATGTTGTTTTCTTTAACATGCTATGAGAGCCCATGGCTTGATCCATTCCTTATTGTCTTGGTGTGACTCGTAAAAAAAATTTCCTTTATTAATTATCCTTTAAATTAATGATACCACTACTCTTGGGTACTTGGATAATGAAGATAAAGCACATTGAAATATAAATCAGCGAAACACCTCTAATAATAATATCAGTCATTCCATTTATTCCTAAGATCCATATTTTGTAATAATTATCAAAGAGCCATTTATAATAACTCTAGCTTTTCACCTTATTTAGCCTATCTATCATCAAACAATCTTCCTCCTTAGATTCAATTATTCAAAGAAGACCTTCTCATGATGAGAACATAAACATAATATACCAATAAGATGACCTCATCAAGGACACACACAAAAATGTAACATCCCCAAATGAACTCGGATAGAATCCTAGAAGGAAGGCAAGTAACTTTATACGTTTATCCAGGAGATTTAGTTATACCTAAATAGTTCATTTTCTGTTTGTTATTCATAAGCAAATTGATGGAAAAACAGTATAACATATGTCTTCTTGTTTCTTTATTTTTCCCATGAGATCCTTATGCCATATTGCAATCCTCCTAAACCAACTTAAGTCGTAAGGACAAATCATAATACAAGCAAGAAAACCACGAGGTTATTTTCATTACATCCCCATGCCACTTACTTTATAATGAGGCTATATAGGAAACAAATACTCGTGCATATTTATAATTTCCTTGAGTTCATTTATTTTTACCATGAGTTCCTGTCTTGTAGAATGGATCAACTATTGTCCTTCAAGTACTTCAATAAATCTATGCACATGGCAATTGGGAGATTCTTGCAATTTATATTTTAGACCCTAAACATGAACAACATAGGTATGACTAGTATAATTATCCAGGTTACAATCACGTTGTGCATCATTCATAACAACAACCTTAGGAAATCCATATTGACCATCTTGTAGCACTCAACTCGGTGGATCAAAATAAAAACTATCCTTTCCATAGTCGGATATGTATAAGTTGTATGATATCGGCCATACTTTTAGCATATGGAAACTATCTATCATTTCCCTTGCAACAATTTCCCTGCATTCACCGCTGCTTGGCTTTAACCAGGTAAGCTTCTCAAAAACATCATTCTGAAATGTTGACACTAATCAAGGAAAACATGCTAGCCACAAGACTTGTTATTAATAATCATAATCGTGAAATATTAACATCATTTAAAAGAAAACATATCAGCCACAAATATCCAAGTAATGCAACTAGTAACTTCTACAGCTAGTACTTAAATCTAAAATTAGAAATTAGATGACTGATCCGACTCAAAGCTTCACTTCAACTTTCCACCCAACCAACTGACTCTATCTCTATCTCGCATGTGTTCTTCAACCTAGAGTCACCCCCGAGCTTGGCGACGAACCCACTAGGGTAAGGAATTCCTCCGAAACAAGATCACAGGTTTGGCCACTCAATAAGAGATATATTGTTAGCTTGTACTTAACATATGAGGAGATAGTGTTTATATAGTAATTACTAGTATTTAAAAGGATTAGTTGTCCAAATCCTCCCCTTGAACTCGGTTCGAACATGCCCATGCAATCATTCACATGCATCAACTCTGCTACAATTCATTCATATGTATCATTCAAATGCATGAAATCCAAATCACAATGTACCGAACTGCTTGCAATCATTCAAATGCATCAGTTCTGCTTACTATCATTTGGATATACTTAAACAAATCACATAATCTAATCACACAAAGCATAAAACCGTTTACAGTCATTTAGACACATATAAATAAAAGAATTGAAAGGGCGGGTCATACGAGAACGAGGGGAGGCATTAATGCCGACCATCCAGCAATTGACTAGTCCTATATCTTTTAGAACCATTCCAGTAAAACTACGACACATAAGAAGAACAAAAATAAAAATCACACTTAATCCATGGTAAACTATGTATTTGTGGCACTCATCTAAAGGGTTTCCAACTCTACGAGCTTCTCGCAATTTACACACATTCGTCCATGGCCGTTGTAATACCCCCGGACAATTTCCTACTTAAATGGTATTATTTTTAATTTCTATTTCAGAATAATAAGCCTATGGCTGTTAATGACCCAGCCAATGAGTCCGGGAGGACTCATGTAATGAATACCTTGAGAGCTTTGACATTTAATTATTTTATAAATTTGCATGTGGAAAGTATAGTGGAAGCATCCAGGTTAAAAGAGGAAACCTGCAGAGGACAGTGCGGACAGGGACCAGCTAACTCTAGGGACTAATTAATGAAGTGTCAGATGTGTAGAAAAATCACCACAGACACATCCCTGGAAAAGGGGGGATTACCATTAAGCCCTGGGAATTCCGGGAAGGAAGGGGGAGAGGGATAATGGTGCAAAGACCTAGGTAAAGAAAAGGGGAGCATACGGTTTAGGCAGGACGCTACTGAGTATGCTGGGCAAGAAGACTCTGCAGAGAGTACTTGATGTGGGCAAGATTGCCTATGTATGATCGAATTGTTGGAGTCCTGGAGTCAGGGGTCCCGGCTGTATTCTGGAGGTTTGGCTCGGGGGTGACTAGAAGGCAAGGGAGCTGAACTAGTCTACGGCTGGGAGGAACGTGGGTGCTTCCACTATAGTTGGTGCAGCAGATTTACAGGTTTGGTGTATGAAGTGAGGAAATGGTTTTGTTCTGACCACTCTAAATGTTTAATTTATGTTCTATTACATAGACGAAAATTGTAAATGTTTAATTTATATTCTGTTACATAGATGAAAACTGTAAATGTATGTTTTATATTCTGTTACATAGATGATAACTGTAAATGTATGATTTATATTCTGTTACATAGATGAAAATTGTAAATGTATGATTTATATTCTGATACATAGATGAAAAACTGTAAATGTATAAATTTATAGCCTATTATATAGAAGGAAACAGTAAATGTTTATTTTTAAATTTCTGTTAAGAAGAGGAAAGCTGTAAACATGTACTTCATATCCTATTTTGTAGGAGAGAGCCCTAAAAGTTTATCTTAATACCCCGTTAAGTACCAGAGAGCTAACCCGGTTATGCTGGAATTAAAATTCCTTGTTAATATGTAAAAACTAGTGAGAAAACCATGTTGTAATTGTTTAACAAATTCCTCATTTTTTTAACTGCTCGGTAGCGCTTCTTACCAGCCATCCCTAAAGGGTGGCTTTTACCCTTTTTCTGGGCAAGGGGGTTTTCCTTTTAGATGCAAAAATAAAAAGGGGTATATATGTCAAATGTGAGATTGAATTGTGTATACGGGAAAACTTAACATGTAGGAGGTAAATTTATTTTAGTTCTAAGTAAACATTCGATTAATAATAATTAAACTGAGAAACATTCTAATGTACATCGTATCATACATTGGCTAAAACCCTAACGGTGGTGTAGATATGCAAGATGAACATTGTTAAGGCTGTTTTTTTTTAAGATACGAAAGTGTGTTGACTTAGACGTTTCTCCTTTTGGACCTAGGCGTTAAACTATAGCAGTGGTAACTTGTTGGCCATGGAGAAAACCTGTTTAGTGGCCCCTCAGACTCCCTTAAGTCCTGCCAAAGCTGTTTAGGTTGGGGTTGCTCACGTCGTTAGAAACTTTTAAACTTGGTTGACTCTCCCAAGCGTATTCAATCCATTTTACGATTGAAAGGACCAGTCGCGGTCTATTTTTTTAAACTGTGTAAGGTTTTAGCCATCGAAGAGTTCAAAGGCTCATTCGCCTGGCCCCAAGGTCTACGTGGGCCCGTTCCAGCGTTTTTCCCCTGTAAAATAAACTCAGTGCATTTCAGGTATGAACCACCGCAACTGCGTTCCAATGATAACTTGGGTAGAGTTTGTAAACTGTGGCGACCAAGGCCAATCTCGTTTCCTTTCATTTTTCTATACAACTCTTAGTGTGGCTCGCCTGGATTTTCCTTGGCGGCACCGAGCTTAAACAAGAATTCTTAAAGGTTAAGACCACCCTCGTTTTGCAGACCAGAAAAACCCTTCTAAAGAATTAAACGTGGTAGGGCTTGGGCTCATCTACCCAGAAAACTCGATAGCAGATCAGTGGCTACTTATAATTTAGCAACAACATAAAAATTAAGAATTACGATAAAATATATTCCTTACAGTAAACATCAGTGGAGGCAGCGACATCCTTGGGTCATTTTAGATAGCACTTAAAGCCATTAAAAAAACAGGAATTAAATTATATTAAACAGTCCATTCTTCTACACTGAATAAATTTAAAACATAGAGAGTTCCGTTTGATAACCGAACCTCAGTCCTCGGCTGAAGGCCGGTAATTAAAAAAGGGGCGTTTCACAGTAAGGAAGGCTCACAACCGTTCGCAAGCCTCCAGCCTCACCAGTGAAGGAGGCGTTATCTTGAGCGAGTCTGCCACAACGTGGCGTGGGTGCCAAGAACTTCAGAAAAACCCCAAACTTTTTCCCTTACAAGCAGACACAAGAAGACAAACCTCCTCTCATGGACGAACCAGCTCATCAGACCTCGCCATGAAGGATGATAGCATCACTTACCGGAACTACCACCGCTCGCGCTACCCCTTTTCCTGCTCTGTTTTCCTGCAAGAATTTTTACCAGGGTTAAATCCCTTTAAGGAAGAATGTGCAGGCTTATACAAAGGAGAATAAAATAAAAATTCTAGAAATGCAGCTAGCCGGAGCAAAGACCAGCTTACCTAAGGCTCCAGGGTTTAGGATTTGAGATACGGTGCCGCTTTCCCCTTTTGAAAAAAAAAAAACCCAGAGTAATTTATGCACCAGTCCCGCAATCGTTGAGCAGTTTATTAAACTGACAGAGCCTTCGAGAAGGCTTTTCAACCTTCCAAAAGCCATGAAGTACTGTATCTTTATGAAGCTCAGTAAAAGCGTGTGTGCCTTGCCAATGGGACAGCTCACTGTCGGCTGTGTGAGTTTATGAGCTACCAGTCTCGTGATCCCCACTTTCATGTGGAAGAATATCAGCCCTCCGCGTGGCCAATGACAGCATGGAACTCTTCGTGGGAACCCTGCACTAGCCTTAACACCCGCGGTGATTTTTTTTAAAACCAAAAACTTTGGATAAGGACCGCAAGGACCGATTCATTAAATTTAGAAATCACCGCACTTTTGGACTTTGGGTTAAACCCACATTACCGTAGGTAGGTGGCTTGCAACCCTTTTTCTTGGGGCGAGTATATTGTTGGACCATGATGGTCCCTTGCTTTTTTTTGTTTAGCCTTCGGACCCTTGTTTTCTTTGGAATACTTGCCTTTGGAAATCTTGGCCTCAAGAGTGCTTGGTGCCAAGCCCATTGAAGCACCTTTCATCAGAAGAAAAATTGGTCACCGAAGCTGTGTAAGTGACATTATCAGCCGTGTGTACCAATCTGTTGTTTATGGTTTCCACTTGAAAGGATTTTATTTCTGTATCTTCTAGACATAAAAACCGTGAATCAAATTACATTATTTCCAGCCTTTGACCAATAAGTTATAGATGAGACTAAACAAACTCTTAATGCCAAGGCCTTACCTCTCAGGTATTCTAGGAGGCTATATTGATATATGTCTGGATTTAAGATGCAAAAGAAAAGAAAAGAAAAGAAAAATGCATATATTTGGCAAATCTTGGAGGTAGTTCACATATGGTATCAGAGCCCAAGGATTCAGCCCTATAGCCTGATGGGCGCACTTCGTTTCCTTTTCTTCCTTTGTTTATTTTATATGTATACGAATGAAAGGTTTGACAGCACTCTAACATCTATTGTCCTGTTGTGTTGTAAAATCCACAGAACTTACAGGTTGTTGTTATCTTGATCGATTACAGGAATTGTCATGGCCTCTCCGGTGGAGAATGAAAACCAACCAGAAAATATGGAACAAGTACCACCGATTTCACAACCAGCAGCAGAACATTCTAAGGCGGACAACGAACAGCTAAAAAGGGCACAGGAGAAACAAAAGGAGATTAATGAAATCCTGTTGCAAAGTCTGCAGGAGAAAAACAATGGGAAGGAGCCTCGAACTGAAACTAGAAAAGGTCCCGAAAGGGAGGAAGGTGCTGAAGGAAAGGATAGTTCATCTAATGAGACCCAGAACTCTGAAAATCAGGTCAAAACTAATGGAAAAAGAAAGGTCAATCACCTGGAAGGTGAATTCAAGAAGATCAAACCCACTAGCTTTGACGGGGAATCAAAGACAAGTGAAGAAGCAGAGGCATGGCTGCTGGACATCAAGAAATATTTTCAGATCTACAACTATTCGAGTAACATGAAAGTCCGAATGGCAATTTATAATCTCAAGGGCAAGGCTAGTATTTGGTGGCAGGACCTCAAGATCTCACAGGGACTCAAGGAAAAGACGATGGAGTGGGCAGATCAAAAGACTGTTTGAAAAAGCAGTACTTATCTGAGAATTACTACGAAAGGAAAACCAAGGAATTCTATGAGTTAAGACTCGGCTCAATGAACATGGAAGAGCTCATTAACAAATTCTTGGACCTACTAAGGTTCGTACCCTATATTAAGGAAGAAAAGGTGAAGGTACAGAGATTCCTAAGCTTCTTGCCGCAGACTTACAAGGACAAAATCGAATTCGACAACCCGAAGACTCTGGATGAGGCACTAAGGATAGCTCAACTGTGTTATGAGCAGTACAAACAGCAGAACGACTCATTCAGAACATGGAAAGACAGGAAACCTGAAAGGTTCAGCTTGCAGAAAAGGGGGTCCAGACCATCACCACACAAAAAGACCCAAAGAAATACTCCAAGAGGCCCTTACACAAAAAGTGGACCACCCCCACCAAGATACGCAAAACCAGCCAGTCTGGGGGTGAAAGGGACTGAGGGGGCACCCAGGGGACCCCTGACCTGCTGGGAGTGTGATGGACCCCATTTGAAGAGATTTTGCCCACGCCTGATGGGGGCCAGTAATACCTTGCACAGCATTCAAGAAGCATCGACAGTTGGGGATATTGGCAGGAGTTTCCACTGCATTAATGCGGCCTTAGAAGACCGATAAGCCGACCATCAGTCTACTATAGTGGGAATTGAAGGTATTGTTTTCAACCATACTATATCTGTGTTAATTCATCCAGGAGCTACACTGAGTTACATTTCTCCAAGGATGGTGGAACTCTGCCAACTAGCTAGAGAAAAACATGTAAGCCCCTGGTGGGTTCAGTTGGCCACCGGGGCAAAAAGGAAGGTTACAGATTGTGTTTCTAACTGTGAAGTTCAGCTGCAGGACCATAAAACCAAAATCGACCTGAACATCTTACCCTTGGGATCATATGACATGATCATCGGAATGGACTGGTTAGAAAGGAACAAAGTAGTGTTGAACTGTTATGAAAAGACCTTTACCTACATTGCCGAAGACCAAGTCCTTCGAACAGTAAGAGGGTTGCCCAAACCTGTCTCGGTAAGACAAATTTCATCCATGCAGCTAAAGAAATGCCTAAAGAAGGGCTGTAAGCTCTTTGCTGTTAAGGTTACTGACTTACTCCTAAACGAAAACTAGACCTCTCTAAAACAACACCCGGTCCTAGAAGAGTTTCCTCATGTATTCCCTGAAGAGATACCCGGCCTGCCCCCTCGAAGGGAGATTGATTTCTCTATCGAATTACTACCTGGATCTGCACCGGTGTCAAAGGTGCCTTATCGGATGAGCATCCCAGAGCTGACTGAACTAAATATTCAGTTGCAAGAACTATTGGAAAAAAGGTACATCAGACCTAGTGTATCCCCCTGGGGTGCACCGGTCTTGTTTGTTAAAAAGAAGGATGGGACCTTAAGACTATGTATTGACTACCGACACCTAAACAAGGTAACCATAAAGAACAAGTATCCCCTGCCTAGAATCAATAACCTGTTCGATCAAGTAGGAGGGGCAAGGGTATTTTCTAAGTTGGATTTACCACCAGATCCGTATAAAGAGTGAGGACATAAACAAAACCTCTTTCAGAACCTGCTATGGACACTATGAATTTGTAGTATTCCCTTTTGGCTTAACCAATGCCCCTTCCACTTTCATGTGCCTCATGAATGGCATATTTAACAAGTATCTCGATCAGTTTGTACTGATTTTCATCGATGACATCTTGATTTATTCAAAGAACCAAGAAGAGCATGAGCAACATTTGAGGACAGTATTGCAGACCCTAAGGGAGCACCAACTGTATGCAAAATTGGAGAAGTGTGAATTCTTTAAGACTGAAATCCAGTACTTGGGACATATCATATCCGAGGAGGGAATTGCGGTGGACCCCAAGAAAATTTGGGCCATATCCGACTGACCAGTACCCAAGGACGTGGCTGATATCTGGTCATTTATGGGACTCACCGGCTATTATAGGAGATTTATCGAGGGGTTTTCCAAAATTGATTACCCCATCACTTCCTTACAGAAGAAGGGAGTGAAGTTCACTTGGACCTCCAAATGTCAAGAAAGCTTTGACCAACTTAAAGAGTTACTGACGAAGGCCCCAGTCCTAAAGGTAGCTGATCCTCTTAAAAACTACACTGTCTGCACCGATGCTAGTTTGGAAGGAGTAGGAGGGGTGTTATCCCAAGAAGGACATGTAGTCTGTTACGAATCACGCAAGTTGAAAGAACATGAACGTAATTATGTGGTCCATGATTTAGAACTGGCCGCCGTGGTGCACGCCCTAAAAATGTGGCAGCACTACCTGCTGGGAAGGAAATTCCTGCTACTAACAGATAACACATGTGTGAAAAATTTGTTCACACAGTCTGGAATAAACGCTCGACAAGCAAGGTGGTTGGCCTTCCTCAGCGAGTTCGACTTCAAGGTAAAGCACGTAAAAGGTAAGGAAAACAAGGTTGCAGATGCCTTGAGTCGAAGGACTCATGTTATTAGTAATTTAACCTCGAGTGAGCCCAAGAGTGACCTCTTGGACAGGGTCAAGGCAGCAAGCACTCAGGACAGTAACTACATTGAATTACTCAGTAAGATTCCGAATCCCGAGATAAAACTGGACAGGGCAGCTTTTAAGATTGACGAAAAAGGTTTTATTTGGTTTAAGAGTAGGCTGTACATACCTAATGTGTTAGAATTCAAATTGTTTATCATGAATGAGATGCACAAACCTCCTTTTGCAGGCCATCCAGGTTACCAAAAGATGGCAACTGCCCTGAGGAAGTAGTTCTTTTGGCCCAGTTTAAAAACTGATGTAATTGAATATTTGTCCAAATGTATAGAATGCCAGCATGTTAAGACAGAATATGGACATCCAGCCAGATTGTTGCAGCCTCTGCCGATACCCCAATGGAAATGGGAGATCATATCCTTAGATTTCATCACTGGTCTGCCAAAAAAACAGAAGCAGCATGACTCTATCATGGTGGTGGTGGACAAATTAAGCAAATCTGCTCATTTTATCCCAGTAAAATCCACGCATAAGGCAGCTGATATCGCTGAAATATTTCTAAAAGAGATATTCCGATTACATGGCACACCAAAGGTAGTAATATCAGACAAGGATGTGAAATTTACATCCAACTTCTGGAAATCCTTATTTGCAGGTTTAGAAACCCGGATTAACTTTAGCACCAGCTATCATCCGGAGATAGACAGGAAAACAGAGCGTACTAACCAGACCATCGAAAACATGTTAAGGATGTACGTCATGAAAAGACCCACTCAGTGGGAAAACTACCTGCACCTGGAAAAAATGAGTCCATTCGAAATACTATACGGGAGGAAGTGTAATACCCCTGTCAGTTGGGATAATCCTGTGGATCGCGTGCTAATTGGGCCTGAACTGTTACAGGAGATGGAGCAAACAGTTTGTGAAGTACAGAAGAGCCTGAAAGCAGCTCAAGAACGGAAAAAGCATTACGCTGATCAAAAAAGAAAGCACAAGGAATATTGTGTAGGCGATCACGTGTACCTACGGGTCAAACCTAAGAAGAGTTCCCTGAAATTGGGGTGCTGCAAGAAATTGGCTCCAAGATTTTACGGACCCTTCCAAGTCCTAGAGAGAATCGGGCCTGTAGCTTACAAGCTGGCCCTGCTTGTTCATTTAAAGATACGCAATGTTTTCCATGTTTCATTGTTAAAAATATATATATATGACTCAACTCATATTATCGATTGGAATGTGGTATAGGTGGAACCTGAAGGAGAGTTCTAGGTGGAACCTGCACGCATCCTGGATAGGAAAGAGATGGTGCTTCGGAACCGAGTCATCGCTCGGGTAAAGGTGCAATGGAAGCACTTTAGCCCCGAGGAGGCAACTTGGGAACTAGAGGATGTAATGCGAATAAAATATCGAAGTTTGTTTGCTGAACCAATAAATGGAGAACACTGAGGATAGTGTTTAAAATAAGGGGGTGTGGATGTAATACCCCCGGACAATTTCCTACTTAAATGGTATTATTTTTAATTTCTATTTCAGAATAATAAGATATGGCTGTTAATGACCCAACCAATGAGTCCGGGAGGACAGATGTAACGAATACCTTGAGAGCTTTGACATTTAATTATTTTATAAATTTGCATGTGGCAAGTATAGTGGAAGCAACCAGGTTAAAAGAGGAAACCTGCGGAGGACAGTACGGACAGGGACCAGCTAACTCCAGGCACTGATTAATGAAGTGTCAGATGTGCAAAAAAAGCAGCACAGACACATCCCTGGAAAAGGGGGGATTACCATTAAGCCCTGGGAATTCCGGGAAGGAAGGGGGAGAGGGCTAATGGTGCAAATACCTAGGCAAAGAAAAGGGGAGCATACGGTTTAGGCAGGACGCTGCTGAGTATGCTGGGCAAGAAGAATCTGCAGAGAGTACTTGCTATGGGAAAGATTGCCTGTGTATGATCGAATTGTTGGAGTCCTGGAGTTAGGGGTCCCGACTGTCTTCTGGAGGTTTGGCTCGGGGGTGACTAGAAGGCAAGGGAGCTGAACTAGCCTACGGCTGGGAGGAACGTGGGTGCTTCCACTATATTTGGCGCAGCAGATTTATAGGTTTGGTGTATGAAGTGAGGAAATGGTTTTGTTCTAACCACTGTAAATGTTTAATTTATGTTCTGTTACATAGATGAAAATTGTAAATGTTTAATTTATATTCTGTTACATAGATGAAAACTGTAAATTTATGTTTTATATTTTGTTACATAGATGATAACTATAAATGTATGATTTATATTCTGTTACATAGATGAAAACTGTAAATGCATGATTTATATTCTGATACATAGATGAAAAACTGTAAATGTATAAATTTATAGCCTATTATGTAGAATGAAACAGTAAATGTTTATTTTTAAATTTCTGTTAAGAAGAGGAAATCTATAAACATGTATTTCATATCCTATTTTGTAGGAGAGAGCCCTAAAAGTTTATCTTAATACCCCGTTAAGTACCAGAGAGCTAACCCGGTTATGCTGGAATTAAAATTCCTTGTTAATATGTAAAAACTAGTGAGAAAATCTTGTTGTAATTGTTTAACAAATTCCTCTTTTTTTTAACTGTTCGGTAGCGCTTCTTACCAGCCATCCTTAAAGGCTCGCTTTTACCCTTTTTCTGGGCAAGGGGGTTTTCCTTTTAGATGCAAAAATAAAAAGGGGTATATATGTCAAATGTGAGATTGAATTGTGTATACGGGAAAACTTAACATGTAGGAGGTAACTTTATTTTAGTTCTAAGTAAACATTCGATTAATAATAATTAAACAGAGAAAACATTCTAATGTACATCATATCATACATTGGATAAAACCCTAATGGTGGTGTAAATATGCAAGATGAACATTGTTAAGGCTGTTTTTTTTAAGATACGAAAGTGTGTTGACTCAGACGTTTCTCCTTTTGGACCTGGGCATTAAACTATAGCAGTGGTAACTTGTTAGCCACGGAGAAAACCTGTTTAGTGGCCCCTCGGACTCCCTTAAGTCCTGCCAAAGTATGTTTAGGTCGGGGTTGCCCACGTCGTTAGAAACTTTTAAACTTGGTTGACTCTCCCAAGCGTATTCAATCCATTTTACGATTGAAAGGACCAGTCGCGGTCTATTTTTTTTAAACTGTGTAAGGTTTTAGCCATCGAAGAGTTGAAATGCTCATTCGCTTGGCCCCACAGTCTGCGTGAGCCCATTCCAGCATTTTTCCCCTGTAAAAAAAACTCAGTGCGTTTCAGGTGTTAACCACCGCAACTGTGTTCCAATGATAACTTGGGTAGGGTTTGTAAACTGTGGCGATCAAGGCCACTCTCGTTTTCTTTCATTTTGCTATACATCTCTTAGTGTGGCTCACCTGGATTTTCCTTGGCGGCGCCAATCTTAAACAGGAATTCTTAAAGGTTAAGACCACCCTCATTTTGCAGACCAGAAAAACCCTTCTAAAGCGTTAAACGTGGTAGGGCTTGGGCTCATCTACCCGGGTGACTCGATAGCAGATCGGTGGCAACTTATAATTTAGCAACAACATAAAAATTAAGAATGACGATAAAATATATTCCTTACAGTAAACATCAGTCGAGGCAGCGACATCCTTGGGTCGTTTTAGACATCACTTAAAGCCATTAAAAAAAACAGGAATTAAATAATAGTAAACAGTCCATTCTTGTACACTGAATAAATTTAAAACATAAAGAGTTCCTTTTGATAACCGAACCTCGGTCCTTGGCTGAAGGCTGGTAATTAAAAAAGGGACGTTTCACAGTAAGGAAGGCTCACAGTCGTTCGCAAGCCTCCAGCCTCACCAGTGAAGGAGGCGTTATCTTGAGCGAGTCTGCCACAATGTGGCGTGGGTGCCAAGCACTTCAGAAAAACCCCAAACTTTTTCCCTTACAAGCAGAAACAAGAAGAAAAACCTCCGCTGATGGACGAACCAGCTCATCAGACCTCACCACGAAGAATGATAGCATCACTTACTGAAACTACGACTGCTCGCACTACCCCTTTTCCTGCTCCGTTTTCCTGCGAGAATTTTTACCAGGGTTAAATCCCTTTAAGGAAGAAAGTGCAGGCTTATACAATGGAGAATCAAATAAAAATTATAGAAATCCAGCTAGCTAGAGCAAAGACCAGCTTACCTGAGGCTCCAGGGTTCAGGCTTTGAGATCCGGTGCCGCTTTCCCCTTCTGAAAAAAAAAAAACCCATAGTAATTTATGCACCAGTCCCGCAATCGTTGAGCAGTTTATTAAACTGACAGAGCCTTCAAGAAGGCTTTTCAACCTTCCAAAAGCCATGAAGTACTGTATCTTTATGAAGCTCAGTAAAAGCGTGTGTGCCTTTCCAAGGGGACAGCTCACTGCCGGCTGTGTGAGTTTATGAGCTACCAGTCTCGTGATCCCCACTTTCAAGTGGAAGAATATCAGCCCTCCGTGTGGCCAATGACAGCATGAAATCTTCGTGGGAACCCTGCGCTAGCCTTAACACCTGCGGTGATTTTTTTTAAAACCAAAAACTTCGGATAAGGACCGCAAGGACCGATTCTTTCAATTTAGAAATCACCGCACTTTTGGACTTTGGGTTAAACCCACATTACCATAGGTAGGTGGCTTGCAACCCTTTTTCTTGGGGCGAGTATATTGTTCAACCATGATGGTCCCTTGCTTTTTTTTTGTTTAGCCTTCGGACCCTTGTTTTCTTTTGAGTACTTCCCTTTGGAAATCTTGGCCTCAGGAGTGCTTGGTGCCAAGCCCATTGAAGCACCTGTCATCAGAAGAAAAAGTGGTCAGTCGAAGCTGTGTAAGTGACGTTATCAGCCCTGTGTACCAATCTGCTATTTATGGTTTCCACTTGAAAGGCTTTTATTTCTGTATCTTCTAGACATAAAAACCGTGAATCAAATTACATTCTTTCCAGCCTTTGACCAATAAGTTATAGATGAGACTAAACAAACTCTTAATGCTAAGGCCTTACCTCTCAAGTATTCTAGGAGGCTATATTGATATATGTCTGGATTTAAGACGCAAAAGAAAAGAAAAAAAAATGCATATATTTAGCAAATCTTGGAGGTAGTTCACAGCCACGACGGATAATATAGAGTGGAGAGTATAAATCACTTTTAAAATAGGTCATTCTGGATTTCGTTGAGGCATTTCAAGGAGGTGATTTCATTGCTGTTTGGTAGCACGATAGGAAAATATAATATGTGTACAGAGGCTGCCATGGGAACTACCGACAATCAATCAACCCCTAGTGAAATCCAACGGTGGATCGCATGAATCGAAAATTCTGGAATTGCAGAGTGTATTCATTAAGCACACATGGATGAGTAGTGCACTGCATGCATGTATAGTTACCCAGGTTAAAATTTCTCCCTCAATAGTACATATAGCGTGCAGGGGGGGTAATGTGTAAGGAGTGGGCCATTGGTATCAAACCAGAGCGCAAAGGGTAGTGTAACTAGCACTCCTTCGACATTACCATGGTCTATAGAGGTAAGGTATAAATCAACATGCAGGGATAAACATCGTTATCCCAAATTCCCAAACAAACACGTCGGCATCCAAGTGGATTTTAGATCTGAGATTTGATCAATAAACCCCAGCGAGAAAGGGCACTGATACAATAAAATTAGTTTATCTACAGTCTGAAGCAACAAACGAGATCGCCAAGAAGCATCCAAATGGATCCCAGGGCATCTCATAAACACAGATCTTGTTTTTTTAAAAGAAACAAAATACAAAGTCTAAGACTATAGTTATTTTGACTTGCAAAACAAAGATTGTCGATTTCTACAACATCAACCATCCAAGAAATAGACTGCAGCAAATGAAAAAATCCACATTTCTAAACACAAAGAACACATACAAATAAAAAAAAACCAGAACATACCATGCTCCAGAAGGAAAATGCACGATAGAGAATAGCTACTACAGACTGTTCTTGCTGAGCAATAGATGGCAGATCACGCCCTTTCCCAAAACGAATTTGGCTTCTTTCACCCATGATCCCTTGTAAGTTTTTCAATCTCCAGGAGTCTTCCCTTTCATGTGCATCTTTACTCCTTTAAATAACCCGTACCGTTCCAGGTCTTTTCTCTCCCAGTGCATGTGGGATTAGCATACTTTTAATTTTTTTGTTCAACACAGGTATCTCCTAGTCTTTAATACAAGGCATTATTCCAACCTTTAATTGTTTTAGCCTTCCCCCTTTTCCTCTATACCAAGGTATTGGGTTTTTAAGAAGGGTTAATATAAAGAATTTGCACCTTTTTTTTCTTTTAACTTTTCGAGTATAATTATATTACCCCCTTTAAATCTCGATCTCGATTTCTTGGGCATTAGTGGGACATTGATGCTCTCACATGACACCAATCCACTAACGAAATATTTTCCTTTCTTTTAAAATAATGTCTAATAATGTAAAACTTACAAAAGGCATACTATGATACTATGCGTCTTTATTTAAAATTGGTTGTACATCATCTATTAAATGTTTCCCTTATAAATGTGTCATACGGTGCTATCTTTTTTGATAGGAGGTCATAAATGTCGCATGAGACAAAATCATTTAAAATCTCTTGTATTCCCATTATGAGGTGTAAGAGAGGAAATCAAAGTTCCCTTTTAAGATTAACACATGTCTTGTAACATCATACTAACATTTCAATTATGCAGAAGATATTGGAACTATATCCGAGGTAACATAAGAGGTATTCATCGAAGTCTTATGCCTTCTAATACTTTTCTTCTTTCTCTTTTCATCCAAGGAATATATATATATATATATATATCTTAATGGATTTGTCTACTTATAGGGAATATCCTCTTTCCCTATCCTTAGGTACATAATATTAATAACAATCTGCTTAGCATAGTGGAATCATATAAAATAACTGAGTTAACTACTGTACTCCAACAATTTGCATGCCCCCTAATTTCCTCAATAAGTAAAGCATTGTTTCTCAATTGATTCCAACTTATGCATAATGGCTGTTGTGTTAGTGAGTAATCACAACTCACTATTTCCTTAGAACTCACAAGAAATCTGATGACCCATAGTGATCATTGATCAAGTCGCTAGGTTCTATCCATGACTGCCCCTTCCCCCTAGTGAATTCGTCGCCAATTGTCGTTTTTAGTCCTTTGAAGCTTTCAGTCTTTACCCCTATCAATTATATCCACAACTTGACAGAGTTTTAAAGTAGGTACTTACAGCGATGTTTACTTACACTGTGAGTTTGGGGTCGAGGTGGATCGGGATGTTACATTATCTCCCCCTTGAATTAACATTGTCCTCAGTGTTACCTTTTCCCCAGCCTCGTCTCCATTCCTTCTTCAGGTTCTTAATGCTTTCTTTTATATTTCGGAATCCCTCTTGAAAGATGGGATTAGGTCACGAAATCTGCATTTTAAGCATATATATGCATGTCTACTAACATCGACATTGATAACAATGTATAACTCAGGAATCCAACACTATACAATTTTCATAACATGTTAGTTCTATTGCAAATAAATAAACATATAGGTACCATTTTACCTGTAATGCACATACATTTTCCTGGCATTATTCTTTTCTCTGGATGTCCTCCATTCCAGCACTCCAAGTGCTAACAGTAATCCAAGTACCAATACAAACCACCCAACCCAAGGACGATACCCTTCCTTAGGCGTATCTCCTTCTTGTGCTATTCAGGGTGCTTCGCCATTATTTCTTTCTGTGGATTTCCTCCATCCCAGCACATCAAGTGCTAATAGTACTCCAAGTACCAATTCAAGCCACCCAACACAAGGACGATACCCTTCCTTAGGCATATCTCCTTTTTGTGCTCTTCAGGGTGCTTCACCAAGATGAAGCACCCCGTTCTCGCACACCCCCATAGCGAATAGAGATTATTCTCTTCACAGAGTCCCCCATTCTTGTGGCAATCCTCTCAATGTGTGTGGAACGAGTGTTAACCAAAATTTCTTACATCTAGGCATCCCTAGAATGGATAGTGGTCCCTTGCTGGCCCAAGGGAAAACAAGGTAGCTTTCATCCACTACCTCCATCACCACTACCTCGTGGTGACAACTTTTTCACATGAGATCTTTTCTCATATCTTCTTAACTCATTGTAGTCCTGGATATTTAGCCTTCCTCATGGCCACAATTTTCCATGCCTGCAATTACTCCATCGACGGTCAGCTCATCATATCATTGATTCAAAGAACATCAAACGTTTTAACATAAGTCATGTGTTACTTCATTCCTCATTCATCAGATAAGAGTCTTTATACTAGTGCATTCTTTTTACCACTAAGGCATTCTATTGATTTCTTAAGCATAAAAGCATTTTATTACTTACCTCAGCTGCATTGTAGCCCAAGTTCATAAGTAAATCTACTTTCATGTCTTTGAAAGATTTGTTGTCATACCTTGCAAGTACGTACGAAAGATTAATAGTCTCTATGTTGCACAGTCTTATTCCCTAGGCTTCACTTGCACGCTTGATATTACATTGCATCTAACCACAACCTTTTTCATTCAGTTTCTGCATTCACTTAGCACTCATTTAGTAGTTAAGGAAATCTAATTGGAGCTTCTTATAAGCAACCCATGTTCTACATTATAACAGCTCACAAGATAGTATCTTATATCATTAGTCACCACAATTTTCAAAGCAAAACGATAGCAATTATATGATAAAATTTACCTTAGGTTTACGTCCATTTAGGACTCAAGGTCATATGCTATTGCTGTGCACACCTATAGGGGGAGCATCAAGGGTCTGTTCCTGTTTTTTCTTTATGGACCCAAAACTTGAGAATTGTTAGTTCCTATGAATCTATTATCCCCAACCAGAAACAATTGTTCTTAGTCAACAACAATTTGTTCATAAAGGTGTTAGCATTTATGCAGTCGTGCCTTACTACTGACATTCATTTGGTATATTTTCGTATACATGCATAATCCTAACAATATGTGCTTTTAATATAGTCATCCTTTCAGCATCACTTATGTTCTCGGTTAGATCTTGCACATAATGAACTTAGCTACACTTGCTAGGATTTTGGTGTAATATATTTATTCCTTTAAATTATTAATTCATCAAAATCCATTAATAGCTACCTTGTCATCTTACTTCCTTATTTTCTAAAATGGTGTAAGGTCAGTTTTTACTTATTTTTCATGACATGATGGGACCTGTAAATAGAGTGAAAACATATCCTTATGAGTCACTTTACAATTTTATTCATTGCTAAATAGAAAACAAAAAGGTACAGAACTTCAAATTCCTATTTGACTCTCACGAGTTCCTTACCAAAATATATTAGTTCATTAGCGGCTAGTCCAACTAGGAATGTAAGCCCTAAAGGTTTCTTCTCAAATAAATTTATTTGTCTTGTGCGCGTTTATGCACACTTCCATACCATTACCAATTTTTTTGTACAACTCAAAAGGTGAGGATACACTTCTCTTAGTCGTGGATAAAACATCTTCAAAAACAAACAAAATGCAACATAGCTCTGTACTTGCCTCGTTGGGCCTCACATTGAAGTGGAGAAGTTGTTTCTGCATATACTACAAGGTCAACCAATATATATAATTACTTGAAGTTGCTACACCTTACGGTACTTGCGTTGTAGATCAACGTGAGTTTGTTGATTCCTATTATCTCAAGCAAAACTTGATCGTCAATTTACAAAAACAAAATAGGTAGAATCACTTTTGAGCCTAGATAGGCCTGAGTGTTTCGACCTTGGCTCTGATACCATATGTGACGCATCCAAAACTGGTAAGAAATTTTTCCTTTATTAATTATCCTTTAAATTAATGATACCACTACTCTTGGGTACCTCAGTAATGAAGATAAAGCACATTGAAATATAAATCAAGCTTTCGACCTCTAATAATAATATCAGTCATTCCATTTATTCCTAAGATCTATATTTTGTAATAATGATCAAAGAGACGTTTAATAATAACTCTACATTTTCACCTTATTTAGCCTACCTATCATCAAACAATCTTCCTCCTTAGATTCAATTATTCAAAGAAGACCTTCTCACCATGAGGACATAAACATAATATACTGATAAGATGACCTCATCAAGGACACACACAAAAATGTAACATCCCCAAATGAACTGGGATAGAATCCTAGGAGGAAGGCAAGTAACTTTATACTTTTATCGAGGAGATTTAGTTATACCTAAATAGTTCATTTTCTGTTTGTTATCCATAAGCAATTTGATGGGAAAACAATATAACATATGTCTTCTTGTTTCTTTATTTTTCCCATGAGATCCTTATTCTATATTTCAATCCTCCTAAACTAGCTTAAGTCGTAAGGACAAATCATAATACAAAAAAGAAAACCAGGAGGTTATTTTCACTACATCCCCATGCCACTTACTTTATAATCAGGGTATATAAGAAACAAATACTAGTGCATATTTATAATTACCTTGAGTTCATTTATTTTTACCTTCAGTTCCTATCTTGTAGAATGGATCAACTATTGTCCTACAAGTATTTCAATAAATCTATGCACACGGAAATTGGGAGATCCTTGCAATTTACATTTTAGACCCTAAACATGAACAACCCAGGTATGACTAGTATAATTATCCAGGTTACAATCACGTTGTATATCATTCATAACAACAACCTTAGGAAATCCATATTGACCATCTTGTAGCACTCAACTATGTGGATCAAAATAAAAACTATCCTTTCCATAGTTGGATATGTATAAGTTGTATGATATCATCCATACTTTCAGCATATGGAACCTATCTATCGTTTCCCTTGCAACAATTTCCTTGCATTCACCGTCGCTTGGCTTTAACCAGGTAAGCTTCTAAAAAACATCATTCTGAAATGTTGACACTAATCAAGGAAAACATGTTAGCCACAAGACTTGCTATTAATAATCATCATCCTGAAATATTAACATCTTTTAAAAGAGAACATATCAGCCACAAATATCCAAGTAATGCAACTAGTAACTTTTACAGCTAGTACTTAAATTTAAAATTAGAAATTAGATGACTGATCCGACTCAAAGCTTCACTTTGAATTTCCACCCAACCAACTTATTCTATCTCTATCCGGCGTGAATTCTTCCACCTAGAGTCACCCCCAAGCTTGGTGACAAACCCACTAGGGTAAGGAATTCCCCCAAAACAAGATCACAGGTTTGGCCACTCAATAAGAGATATATTGTTAGACTGTACTTAACATATGAGGAGATAGTGTTTATATAGTAATTACTAGTATTTAAAAGGATTAGCTGTCCAACTCCTCTGCTTGAACTCGGTACGGACATGCCCATGCAATCATTCAATGCATCGACTCTATTACAATTCATTCATATGTATCATTCAGATGTATGAAATCCAAATCACAATGTACCGAATTGCTTGCAATCATTCAGATGCATCAGTTCTGCTTACTATCATTTGGATATACTTAAACAAATCACATAATCTAATCAGGCAAAGCATAAAACCATTTACAGTCATTTAGACACATATAAATAAAAGAATTGAAAGGGCGGGTCATACGAGAACCAGGGGAGGCATTAATGCCGACCATCCATCAATTTAGGAGTCCTATATCTTTTAGAACCATTCCAATAAAACTACGACGCATAAGAAGAACAAAAATCAAAATCATGCTTAAGCCATGATCAACTATGTATTTGCGGCACTCATCTAAAGGGTTGCCAACTCTGCCAACTTTTGGCAATTTACAGACATTCGTCCATGGCCACAACAGATAATATAGAGTCCACAGTATAAATCACTTTTAAAATAGGTCGTTTTGGATTTCATTGAGGCATTTCAAGGAGGCGATTTTACTGCTATTTGGTAGCACGACAGGAAAATATAAGATGTGTATAGAGGATGCCATGGGAACTACCAATAGTCAATCGACCCCTAGTGAAATCCAATGGTGGATCGCATGAATCGAAAATTTTGGAATTACAGAGTGTATTCATTGAGCACATAGAGATGAGTAGTGCACTGCGTGCATGTATAGTTACCCAAGTTGAAATTTCTCCCTCAATAGTATAGTCAGCGTGTAGGGGGGGTAATGTGTAAAGAGTGGGCCATCGGTATCACAACAGAGCACAAAGGGTAGTGTAAATAGCATGCCTTCGGCATTGCCACAGTCTGTAGAGGTAAGGTATAAATCAACACGCAAGGATGAACATCATTATCTCAAATGCCCACACAAAAACGTCGGCATCCAAGTGGCTTTTAGATATGGGATTCGATCTATAAACCCCAGTGAGAAAGGGCACTGATACAATAAACTCAGTTTATCTACAGTATGGAGCAACAATTGATATCGCCAGGAAGCATCCAAATGGATCCCAGGGCATCTAATAAACATGGATCTTGTTTTTTTAAAAGAAACAAAATGCAAAGTCTAAGACTATAGATATTTCCGCTTGCAAAACAGAGATCACCGATTTCTACAACATCAACCATCCAGGAAATGGACTGCAGCCAATGAAAACTCTCCATTTCCAAAAATAAAGAACGCATACAAAGCAAAAAAAACAGAACATACCATGCTCCAGAAGGAAAATGCAGGATAGAAAATAGCTACTGCAGACCGTTCTTGCCGAGCAATAGTTGGCGGATCGCGCCCCTTCCCAAAACAAAATTGGATTCTTTCATCCATGATCCCTTGTAAGTTCTTCGATCTCCAAGAGTCTGCCCTTTCACGTGCATCTTTACTCCTTTAAATAACTCGTAGAGTTCTGGGTCCTTTTTCTCCCTATGCATGTGGGATTAGCATACTTTTAATTTTTTTGTTCAAAACAGGTATCTCTTAGTCTTTAATACAAGGCACTATTCCAACCTTTAATTATTATAACCTTCCCCCTTTTCCTCTATACCAAGGTATTGTGTTTTTAATAAGGGCTAATATAAAGAATTTGCACCTTTTTTTTCTTTTAACTTTTCCAGTATAATTATATTACCCCCTTTAAATCTCGATCTCGATTTCTTAGGCGTTAGTGGGACATTGATGCTCTCACATGACACCAATGCACTAACGAAATATTTTCCTTTATTTTAAAATAATGCCTAATAATGTAAAACTTACAAAAGGCATACTATGATACTATGCCTCTTTATTTAAAATTGGTTGTGCATCATTTATTAAATGTTTCCCTTATAAATGTGTCATACGGTGCTATCTTTTTTGATAGGAGGCCATAAATGTCACATGAGACAAAAGCATTTAAAATATCTTGTATTCCCATTATGTGGTGTAAGAGAGGAAATCAAAGTTCCCTTTTAAGATCGACACATGTCTTGTAACATTATACTAACATTTTAATTATGCATAATATATTGGAACTATATTCGAGGTAACATAAGAGGTATTCATCGAAGTCTTGTGCCTTCTAATACTTTTCTTCTTTCTCTTTTCATTCGAGGAATATATATATATATATATATCTTGATGGAGTTGTCTACTTACAGGAAAGATCCTCTTTCCCTATCCTTAGGTACATAATATTAATAACAATCTGCTTAGCATAGTGGAATCATATAAAATAACCGAGTTAACTACTGTACTCCAACAATTTGCATTCCCCCTCGTTTCCTCAATAAGTAAAGCATTGTTTCTCAATTGATTCCAACTTATGCACAACGACTGTCGTGTTAGTGAGTAATCACAACTCAGTATTTCCTTAGCACTCACAAGAAATCTGACGACCCATAGTGATAATTGATCGATTCGCTAGGTTCTATCCATGACTGCCCCTTCCCCCTAGAAAATTCATCGCCAATTGGCATTTTTAGTCGTTTGAAGCTTTCAGTCTTTACCCCTATCAATTATAACTGCAACTTGATAGAGTTTTAAAGTAGTACTTACAACGATGTTTACTTACACTGTGAGTTTTGGGTCGATGTGGCCCGGGATGTTACATCCTCTGCCCCTTGAATTAACACTGTCCTCGGTGTTACCTTTTTCCCATCCTCGTCTCCATTCCTTCTTCAGGTTCTTAATGCTTGCTTTTATATTTTTAAATCCCTCTTGACAGGTGGTATTAGGTGACCAAACCTGCATTTTAAGCATATATATGCATGTGTACTAACATCAACATTGATAACAATGTATAACTATAGAATCCAACGCTATACAATTTTCATAACATGTCAGTTCTACTGCCAATAAATACATATATACGTACTAGTTTACCTGTAATGCACATACCTTTTCCCAACATTATTCTTTTCTCTGGATGTCCTTCATCCCAGCACTCCAAGTGCTAACAGTACTCCAAGTACCGATACAAGCCACCCAACACAAGGACGATACCCTTCCTTAGCCGTATCTCCTTCTTGTGCTATTCAGTGCACTTCACCATTATTTCATTCTCTGGATGTCCTCCATCCCAGCACATCAAGTGCTAATAGTACTAAAAGTACCAATTCAAGCCACCCAACACAAGGACAATACCCTTCCTTAGGCGTATCTCCTTTTTGTTCTCTTCAGGGTTCTTCACCAAGCCAAGGCACTCCATTCTCGCACACCCCCACAGCGCCTAGAGGTTATTATCTTCACAGAGTCCACCACTCTTGTGGAAGTCCTCTCAATGTGTGCGAAATGAGTCTTAACCAAAATGTCTTACATCTAGGCATGCCTAGAATGCATAGTGGTCCGTTGCTGGCTCGAGAGAAAACAAGGTAGCTTTCATCCACTACCTCCATCACCATTACCTCATGGTGACAACTTTTTCACATGAGATCTTTTCTCATAACTTCTTAACTCATTACATTCCTGGAGCTTTAGCCTTCCTCATGGCCACAATTTTCCATGCCTGCAATTACTCCATCAGTGGTCAGCTCATCATATCATTGATTCAAAGAACATCAAACTTTTTAACATAAGTCATGTCTTAATTCATTCCTCATTCATCACATAAGAGTCTTTATACTAGTGCACTCTTTTTACCACTAAGCATTCTATTGATTTCTTAAGCACAACTGATTTTATTACTTACCTTGGCTGCACTGTAGCCCAAATTCATAAGTAAGTCTACTTTCATGTCTTTGAAATATTTGTTGTCATACCTGTAACACCCCGGTTTTGACCCCATTGCATTAGATGTATATGATGATGTATATATTGTAAATGATCATGGTGTGGAGCTAAAGGCCAAGGCCCCACCATGGGTCGGTTATGCTATGTTTTGGATTTAAAATTGTCACCGATGGCATATCGGGGCATGCGGCATATATTATGTTGGTCATCATGTAAAGACACATCTATAATTAATTAAATTAATCCGACCATCTAC
The DNA here is from genome assembly GCA_001517045.1 of Pseudotsuga menziesii. Taxonomy (NCBI): domain Eukaryota; kingdom Viridiplantae; phylum Streptophyta; class Pinopsida; order Pinales; family Pinaceae; genus Pseudotsuga; species Pseudotsuga menziesii. The sequence continues at coordinate 78,685 of LPNX010523703.1, forward strand.
GATCGCGACAACTAAAATGAGAAAGGGGCATGATTTTCCCAAGGAGGAGGATGTGGGGGAATTTGTCCAACTTTGGCCAATGGGGTGAAAATCCATGTGTCTTCTTACCTTGTTTTATTCCAACTGCTTTCATTAAGAAAGGCTGCTGGTGGTTGAGGCAGTTATGATCTTTGGGAGTGGGGTGGCAGGACTGTCAGTCCTCACCCACACACACACTCCACCCACTATTGACTTCACTATGGCAGGAAAAACCTTCACGCACTCTCCAATTCGCGACCTCACGATTTTGCTGTTCATCTCCACGCATGAACCATCTTCTGTTTGCTGGCCTCACGCACAGCAAACTAAGAGCCGTTTTGCCACTATCACCCATGATTTCCTGTAGGGAGTCATTTCACGCTTAAGAACTGTGTGGCGTCCTATGCAATTCCTTTTCCGCTTGCTTCCTTGCCCTGGACGGACTGCTGATTTCCCCCTATTGGAATTGTGTTTGCTGTTGTGTTTGGGAACTGTTGTAAATTCGCTGGAGAGTCATTTTGGCCATGATAGGGCCAAGAATGACTCAGAAATTGTTTCCCTGTTTAAGCTGTGACAATTGAATTAATTTCCTGAGTGCAATGGTTGGTCTTCAAACTGTGTTGGGAGCAAGGATGGGGACTTGGGTTGCTTGATAAACCTGGTGCCTAGAAACCACACAGATAGAGCTAGAGGGCTGGTCTTCTTCTCCATCACCCCTGAATAGCACTGGAAGGGAATGGAGGGCCTGAGGGACTTTTTAGCAGAGAAGGGACTGATTCCTTGTGTTGGGTGTGTTTGGGTGTCTTAGAGGTCAGGCTAGTTATGGTGTAGTTGTTCTTAGCTCTGTCATGGGCTCACCAACTTAGCATTTAGCCTTTCCCAACTCCCTGATGGCCTGATAAACCCAACTGTGTTGGATTGGCTACGTTTTGGGTATCCTTGGCTATGTGTAAGCCTGCATGTTCCCTTATTACTTGGAGAATCATACCCAGCTCACGGGTGGCGGCGTTGCTGAGAGATTAAGGAGCACGCTGGCCTATGGTTGTGTGGAACATTGCAGCAACGTAGCTGGTTGCGGAATGAATTCATCATAAGATAAGTAATCTTGTGTATTCTACTTCTGCACTCTTATTTACTGTTAATGAATGCAATGAACATGTTGAATGAATGCTTGTGAGAATGTATGATGTTTCCGCTGTGCCTGATAGACAATTGCATCTGTGCATGATAAATAACTATAGCTGTGTATGTTAAACAATTGCATTTGTCCATGATTACTGCAATGCGTTTTCTCTCAGCATTATGTTTCAACAATTTTAGCAATTCACATGTTCATGGGGCTCTTAGCCTGGGTGATTGAATCCTGTGTCGTGTCCTCTTCACCGATCGGACGCATGGGGACGTGTCAATACCTTGCAAGTACATATGAAAGATCAATAGTCTCTATGTTGCACATCCTTATTCCCTAGGCTTCACTTGCACGCCTGATATTACATTGCATCTAACCACAACCTTTTTCATTCAATTTATGCATTCACTTAGCACTCATTTAGTAGTTAAGGAAATCTAATTGGAGCTTCTTATAAGAAACCCATGTTCTACTTTATAACAATTCACAAGATAGTATCTTATATCATTATTCACCACAATTTCCAAAGCAAAACAATAGCAATTCTATGATAAACTTTACCTCAGGTTTATGTCCATTTAGGACACAAGGTCATATGCTATTGATGTGCACACCTATAGGGGGAGCATCAAGGGTCTGTTCCTATTGTTTCTTTATGGACCCAAAACTTGAGAACCGGTAGTTCCTATGAATCTATTATCCCCAACCAGAAACAACTGTTCTTAGTCAACAACAATTTGTTCATAAAGGTCTTAGCATTTATGCAATTGTGCCCTACTACTGACATTCATTTGGTATATTTTCGTATACCTGCATAATCCTAAAAATATGTGCTTTTAATATAGTCATCATTTCAGCATCACTTATGTTCTCAGTTAGATCTTGCACATAATGAAATTAGCTACACTTGCTAGGATTTTGGGGTAATATATTCATTCCTTTAAATGATTAATTCATCAAAATCCATTAATAGCTACCTTGTCATCTTACTTCCTTATTTTCTAAAATGGTGTAAGGTCAGTTTTTACTTATTTTTCATGACATGATGGGACCTCGAAATAGAGTGAAAACATATCCTTATGAGTCACTTTACAATTTTATTCATTGCTAAATAGCAATTTTAAAGGTACAAAACTTTAAATTCCTATTCGACTCTCACCATTTCCTTACCAAAATATATTAGTTCATTAGTGGCTAGGCCAACTTGGAATGTAAGCCCTAAAGTTTTCTTCTCAAATAAAATTATTTGTCTTAAGCGCGTTTATGCAGACTTCCATACCTTTACCAAAAATTTTGGGCAACTCAAAAGGAGAGGATACACTTATCTTAGTCATGGATAAAACATATTTAAAAACAAACAAAATGCCAAAATAGCTATGTACTTACCTCATTGGGCCTCACATTGAAGTGGAGACGTTGTTTCTGCATATCTACAAGGTCAACCAATATATATAATTACTTGAAGTTGCTACACCTTACGGTACTTGTGCTGTAGATCAACGTGAGTTTTTTTATTCCTATTATCTCAAGCAAAACTTGATCGTCAATTTACTTTATAATCAGGCTATATAGGAAACAAATACTAGTGCATATTTATAATTACCTTGAGTTCATTTATTTTTACCTTGAGTTCCTGTCTTGCAGAATGGATCAACTATTGTCCTGCAAGTACTTCAATAAATCTATGCACACAGCAATTTGGAGATTCTTGCAATTTACATTTTAGACCTTAACCATGAACAACACAGGTATTTCTAGTATAATTATCCAGGTTACAATCACGTTGTACATCATTCATAACAACAACCTTAGGAAATGCATATTGACCATCCTGTAGCACTCAACTCAGTGGATCAATATAAAAACTATCCTTTCCATAGTCAGATATGTATAAGTTGTATGATATCAGCCATACTTTCAGCATTTGGAAACTATCTATCATTTCCCTTGCAACAATTTCCCTGCATTCACCGTTGCTTGGCTTTAACCAGGTAAGCTTATCAAAAACATCATTCTGAAATGCTAACACTAATTAACGAAAACATGTTAGCCACAAGACTTGTTATTAATAATCATCATCCTGAAATATTAACATCATTTAAAAGAGAACATATCAACCACAAATATCCAAGTAATGCAACTAGTAACTTCTACAACTAGTACTTAAATCTAAAATTAGAAATTAGATGATTGATCCAACTCAAAGATTTACTTAGACTTTCCACCCAACCAACTGACTCTATCTCTATCTTGTGTGCGTTCTTCCTCCTAGAGTCACCCCCGAGCTTGGCGACGAACCCACTAGGGTAAGGAATTCCCCCAAAACAAGATCACAGGTTTGGCCACTCAATAAGAGATATATTGTTAGCTTCTGCTTAACATATGAGGAGATAGTGTTTATATAGTAATTACTAGTAGTTAAAACGATTAGCTGTCCAACTCCTCCCCTTGAACTCGGTTCGAACATGCCCATGATGAAATCATTCACATGCATCAACTTTGTGACAATTCATTCATATGTATCATTCAGATGCATCAATTCTACTTACTATCATTTGGATATACTTAAAAAAATGAAATAATCTAATCACGCAAAGCATAAAACCGTTTACAGTTATTTAGACACATATAAATAAAAGAATTGAAAGGGAGGGTCATATGAGAACCAGGGGAGGCATTAATGCTGACCATCCAGCAATTGAGGAGTCCTATATCTTTCAGAACCATTCCAATAAAACTACGACGCATAAGAAGAACAAAAATAAAAATCACGCTTAAGCCATGGTAAACTATGTATTTGCAGCATTCATCTAAAGGGTTGCCAACTCTACCAGCTTCTGGGAATTTACAGACATTCGTCCATGGCCACGTCAGATAATATAGAGTGGAGAGTATAAATCACTTTTAAAAGAGGTCGTTCTGGATTTCTTTGAGGCATTTCAAGGAGGCGATTTCACTGTTGTTTGGTAGCACGAGGGGAAAATATAAGATGTGTACAGAGGTTGTCATGGGAGTTGCCGACACTCAATTGACCGCTAGTGAAATCCAACGGTGGATGGCATGAATAAAAAATTCTAGAATTGCAGTGTATTCATTGACCACACATGGATGAGTAGTGCACTACGTGCATGTATAGTTACCTAGGTTAAAATTTCTCCCTCAATAGTACAGTTAGCGTGTAGGGGGCGTAATGTGTAAAGAGTGGGCCATCGGTATCACACCAGAGCGCAAAGGGTAGTGTAACTAGTGCTCCTTCGACATTACCACAGTCTGTAGAGGTAAGGTATAAGTCAACATGCAGGGATGAACATCGTTATCCCAAATACCCACACAAACATGTCGGCATCCAAGTGGCTTTTAGATCTGGGATTTGATCTATAAAACCCAGCGAGAAAGGGCACTGATACAATAAACTCAGTTTATCTACAGTTTGAAGCAACAACCGAGATCACCAGGAAGCATCCAAATGGATCTCAGGGCATCTCATAAACACGAATCTTTTTTTTTTAAAGAAACAAAATACAAAGTCTAAGACTATAGGTATTTCGGCTTGCAAAACAAAGATTGCCGATTTCTACAACATCAACCATCCAGGAATTAGACTGCATCAAATGAAAAACTCTCCATTTCCAAAAATAAAGAACGCATACAAAGAAAAAAAACAAAACATACCATGCTCTAGAAGGAAAACACAGTATAGAGAATAGCTACCGCGGACCGTTCTTGCCGAGCAATAGCTGGCGGATCGCGCCCCCTCCCAAAATGAATTTGGCTTTTTTCGCCCATGATGCCTTGTAAGTTCTTTGACCTCCAAGAGTCTAGCCTTTCATGTGCATCTTTACTCCTTTAAATAACCCGTAGCGTTCCGGGTCTTTTCTCTCCTTGTGCATGTGGGATTAGCCTACTTTTAATTTTTTTGTTCAAAACAGGTATCTCTTAGTCTTTAATACAAGGCATTATTCCAACCTTTAATTGTTTTAACCTTTCCCCTTTTCCTCTATACCAAGGTATTGGGTTTTTAATAAGGGTTAATATAAAGGATTTGCACCTTTTTTTTCTTTTAACTTTTCGAGTATAATTATATTACCCCCTTTAAATCTTGATCTTGATTTCTTGGGCATTAGTGGGACATTGATGCTCTCACATGACACCAATGCACTAACGAAATATTTTCCTTTCTTTTAAAATAATGCCTAATAATGTAAAACTTACAAAAGGCATACTATGATACTATGCCTCTTTATTTAAAATTGGTTGTGCATCATCTATTAAATGTTTCCCTTATAAATGTGTCATACGGTGCTATATTTTTTGATAGGAGGTCACAAATGTTGTATGTGAAAAAAGTATTTAAAATCTCTTGTATTCCCATTATGTGGTGTAAGAGAGGAAATCAAAGCTCCCTTTTAATATTAACACATGTCTTGTAACATCATACTAACATTTTAATTATGCATAAGATATTGGAACTATATCCGAGGTAACATAAGAGGTATTCATCAAAGTCTTATGCCTTCTAATACTTTTCTTCTTACTCTTTTCATTCGAGGAATACATACATACATATATATATATCTTAATGGAGTTGTCTACTTACAGGCAAGATCCACTTTCCCTATCCTTAGGTACATAATATTAATAACAATCTACTTAGCATAGTGGAATCGTATAAAATAACCGAGTTAACTACTCTACTCCAACAATTTGCATGCCCCCTTGTTTCCTCAATAAGTAAAGCATTGTTTCTCAATTGATTCCAACTTATGCGCAACGGCTGTCGTGTTAGTGAGTAATCACAACTCACTATTTCCTTAGAACTCACAAGAAATCTGATGACCCATAGTGATCATTGATCGAGTCGCTAGGTTCTATCCATGATTGCCCCTTCCCCCTAGTGAATTCGTCGCCAATTGTCGTTTTTAGTCCTTTGAAGCTTTCAGTCTTTACCCCTATCAATTATATCCGCAACAAGACAGAGTTTTAAAGTAGGTACTTATAGCGATGTTTACTTACACTGTGAGTTTTGCGTCAAGGTGGCCCGGGATGTTACATCCTCGCCCCCTTGAATTAACACCGTCCTCAGTGTTACCTTTTTCCCAGCCTCGTCTCCATTCCTTCTTCAGGTTCTTAATGCTTGCTTTTATATTTCTCAATCCCTCTTGATAGGTGGGATTATATCACCAAACCTGCATTTTAAGCATATATATGCATGTCTACTAACATCGACATTGATAACAATGTATAACTCAGGAATCCAACACTATACAATTTTCATAACATGTAAGATCTATTAGCAATAAATAAACATATAGGTACCAGTTTACCTGTAATGCACATACCTTTTCCTGGCATTATTCTTTTCTCTGGATGTCCTCCATCCCAGAACTCCAAGTGCTAACAGTACTCCAAGTACCGATACAAGCCACCCAACCCAAGGACAATACCCTTCCTTAGGAGTATCTCCTTCTTGTGCTATTCAGGTCGCTTCCCCATTATTTCTTTCTCTGGATGTCCTCCATCCCAGCACATCAAGTGCTAAAAGTACTCCAAGTACCAATTCAAGCCACCCAACACAAGGACGATACCCTTCCTTAGGCGTATCTCCTTTTTGTTTTCTTTAGGGTGCTTCACCAAGCTGAAGCACTCCGTTCTCGCACACCCCCACAGCGCCTAGAGTTTATTCTCTTCACAGAGTCCCCCACTCTTATGGAAGTCCTCTCAATGTGTGCGGAACAAGTCTTAACCAAAATGTCTTACATCTAGCCATCCCCAAAATGCATAGTGGTGCCTTGTTGGCCCGGGGGAAAACAAGGTAGCTTTCATCCACTACCTCGTGGTGACAACTTTTTCACATGAGATCTTTTCTCATATCTTCTTAACTCATTACAGTCCTGGATCTTTAGCCTTCCTCATGGCCACAATTTTCCATGCCTGCAATTACTCCATCGGTGGTCAGCTCATCATATCATTGATTCAAAGAACATCAAACTTTTTAGCATAAGTCATGTCTTACTTCATTCCTCATTCATCAGTTAAGAGTCTTTATACTAGTGCACTCTTTTTACCACTACTGCATTCTATTGATTTCTTAAGCACAACGCATTTTATTACTTACCTCGGCTGCACTGTAGCCCAAGTTCATAAGTAAATCTACTTTCATGTCTTTGAAATATTTGTTGTGGTACCTTGCGAGTACGTATGAAAGATTAATAGTCTCTATGTTGTGACAGCTTTATTCCCTAGGCTTCACTTGCATGCCTGATATTACATTGCATCTAACCACAACCTTTTTCATTCAGTTTCTGCATTCACTTAGCACTCATTTAGTAGTTAGGGAAATCTAATTGGAGCTTCTTATAAGCAACCCATGTTCTACATTATAACAGTTCACAAGATAGTATCTTATATCATTATTCACCACAATTTCTAAAGCAAAACGATAGCAATTCTATGATAAAATTTACCTCAGGTTTATGTCCATTTAGGATGCAAGGTCATATGCTATTGCTGTGCACACCTATAGGGGGAGCATCAAGGATATGTTCCTGTTGTTTCTTTATGGACCCAAAACTTGAGAACTGGTAGTTCCTATGAATCTATTATCCCCAACCAGAAACAATTGTTCTTAGTCAACAAAAACTTGCTCATAAAGGTGTTAGCATTTATCTAGTCGTGCCTTACTACTCACATTCATTTGGTATATTTCTATATACATGCATAATCCTAACAATATGTGCTTTTAATATAGTCATCCTTTCAGCATCACTTATGTTCTCAGTTAGATCTTGCACATAATGAACTTAGGTACACTTGCTAGGATTTTGGGGTAATATATTTATTCCTTTAAATGATTAATTCATCAAAATCCATTAATAGCTACCTTGTCATCTTACTTCCTTATTTTCTAAAATGGTGTAAGGTCAGTTTTTACTTTATTTTCATGACATGATGGGACCTCTAAATAGAGTGAAAACATATCCTTATGAGTCACTTTACAATTTTATTCATTGTTAAATAGAAAACAAAAAGGTACATAACTTTAAATTCCTATTCGACTCTCACCAGTTCCTTACCAAAATACATCAGTTCATTAGCGGCTAGTCCAATTAGGAATGTAAGCCCTAAAGGTTTCTTCTCAAATAAATTTATTTGTCTTGTGCGCATTTATGCAGACTTAGATACCTTTACCAAATTTTTTGTGAAACTCAAAAGGAGAGGATACACTTATCTTAGTCGTGGATAAAACATCATCAAAAACAAACAGAATGCTAACATAGCTATGTACTTTCTCATCGGGCCTCAAATTGAAGTGGAGAAGTTGTTTCTGCATATCTACAAGGTCTACCAATGCTTATAATTACTTGAAGTTGCTACACCTTACGGTACTTGTGATGTAGATCAATGTGAGTTTGTTGATTCCTTTTATCTCAAGCAAAACTTGATCGTCAATTTACAAAAACAAAATAGGTAGAATCATTTTTGAGCCTAGATAGGCCTAAGTGTTTCGAGCTTGGCTCTAATACCATATATGACACATCCAAAACTGGTAAGAAAGTTATCCTTTATTAATTATCCTTTAAATTAATGATACCACTACTCTTGCGTACTTGGGTAATGAAGATAAAACACATTGAAATATAAATCAGCCTTTCCACCTCTCATAATAATATCAGTCATTCCATTTATTCCTAAGATCCATATTTTGTAATAATTATCAAAGAGCCCTTTAATAATAACTCTAGCTTTTCACCTTATTTAGCCTACCTATCGTCAAACAATCTTCCTCCTTAGATTCAATTATTCAAAGAAGACCTTCTCACCATGAGAACATAAACATAATATACCGATAAGATGACCTCATCAAGGACACACACAAAAATGTAACATCCCCAAATGAAATGGGATAAAATCCTAGAAGGAAGGTAAGTAACTTTATACTTTTATCGAGGAGATTTAGTTATACCTAAATAGTTCATTCTATGTTTGTTATCCATAAGTAATTTGATGCGGAAACAATATGACATACATCTTCTTGTTTCTTTATTTTTCCCATGAGATCCTTATGCCATATTGGAATCCTCCTATACCAACTTAAGTCGTAAGGACAAATCATAATACAAACAAGAAAACCAGAAGGTTATTTTCATTACATCCCCATGCCATTTACTTTATAATCACGATATATAGGAAACAAATACTAGTGCATAGTTATAATTACCTTGAGTTCATTTATTTTTACCTTGAGTTCCTGTCTTCTAGAATGGATCAACTATTGTCCTACAAGTACTTCAATAAATCTACGCACACGACAATTGGGAGATTCTTGTGATTTACATTTTAGACCCTAAACATGAACAACACAGGTATGACTAGTATAATTATCCAGGTTACAATCACACTATACATCATTCATAAAAACAACCTTAGGAAATCCATATTGACCATCTTGTAGCACTCAACTCGGTGGATCAAAATAAAAACTATCCTTTCCATAGTCGGATATGTATAGTTTGTATGATATTGGTCATACTTTCAGCATATGGAAACTATCTATTGTTTCCCTTGCAAAAATTTCCCTACATTCACCGCCGCTTGGCTTTAACCAGGTAAGCTTCTCAAAAACATCATTCTGAAATGTTGACACTAATCAAGGAAAACAAATTAGCCTGTTGCAACTGCAACTGCTTTCCCAAAAAAAAAAATTAATTTTGGTCCCCTCCTCATGATTTAATGTTGCTTTGAATCGTTTTGATCCATGAATCTTTGGGTCATGCTTTAATTTCGGACTGTTTTGAAAAATAACTCTCGCCCAGTTTTCAAAATCTGATTATGATTGTAATGACTGTGTGTCATGGATTCTGGAGTATGTTTATTTTTCCAATCAAGATGTTTCGGACCATTTTCCCTTTGTAAAACCGTTGTTTCAGAGGTAAAACAGTTTCGACCATTGCCAATTTTAAAGTCTTAAACACAAAAAAAAAATTATTTATCAGAGGCTGTTTCCCGTTCGTTTTCCGATGTTGCGGCTTCCAAAACAAATAAGCACCCGAAAGGTAAGTGTTCCGCCCACCGATGCATGTCGATCTTTTAGTCGCATGCCTGTAGCCTTTTCCCTTCTGCCGTTGTGGCTGTGCATATCACTTGTATCCCGATGTCGTTGTCTTTCCGACTCCCGACTGGAGGCTTTCCCGCCCACTTTTTATTTCATAACTTTTTCGACGCCGATAGGTTTTAAATGGTTGGGGTGCCCGTCGCCTGTTGAGACCCGCTTGTGCAGCTTTAAATAAAGTCTACCCAACCGATGTTTTGTATTTTGAGCCGCCGATGAGTTTTCTTTTTCGGTCATTAGCGAAGGTTTCAAACTCGCATATGGGTGAGATGGTGGTGATGGCCCTTGTTAGGGTTCTCATAGCAGTAGTGTTGTACATGGCTTCTCTTGATGCTTGGTCGTTTTGGGTTGATATAATTTGACATTTTTTTTTTGGGGAATGTAATCCCAATGAATGATGCATGTCGTTTAACTGCAGGTGAACTCAAGAAGCTGTTCAGGCTACCGTGGTGTGAAGGCATAGCTAGTCGAAAGGTGGCAGAAGGAAGTGGGGCAATTTTTGCAGAGGTCTAAACGAAACCGACATGATCACAAGGAGGGAAAGTGAAGTAGAAGGAAAATCCAATAGCAACAAAGGTACAGACCTGGAAGGTCTATCAGTTACTCAATGGATCATGAGTGCACACAGAAAAGATAAAAAATAGGGATATGAAACGTTTTGAGGGACCAAAAGGTCACATGTTTTGGGGCAGCCCAAGTGGTCAACTGGTTTTAGTTTAAATATTTGAAAGTTAGAAGGGACAGGGGCTTTTTCCCTGGGAGAAACTTGTAAAAGATCGCTTGTAAGAGGAACTATGTCATTTTAAAACAAGGAGTGGCAAATTTTACCTAGTGGAGAAAGTGCTATGTGGAATGTATCAATATGATTAAATGAACAATGTTGAATGGGAACTATTTCGTTTTCAACTGTGTTTCATTAACCGTGAGGGTGTTCTAACTTTCTGAACCTATGTTCTTCTCTGAATGTTCTCCAATATATTCTGTGATGTTTTCCACTGTGAGTAATGGGTTTTGTTTTAACTGATGATGAGCTATCTTATCATGTATACTTTTCATGCATGTTTATATGTTTGGTTATAAGAACAGCTATCTGTGATTTTCCATAACACGTGGACAGTGTTGCATTACCCAAGAATTAATATCTAGCTCTCTAGAGATAGTTTAGTTACTAATTTACCTTCTGACATGTATGTGATTTAGATTCCTGTGAGTTCTAAGATGAGAGGTAAGAACCTGCACATCACTTTGTGAATACTCCCAACATTCTTTATCAAATCTGCATTTAGGTAGGAACTTGCATATCATACTTTAAATCAAGAAATACAAAAATACATACGGTGGACCGGGCCGCAACTGGTAAAACCTTTTGATATTTGACCTATGGTAGCCGTACCGCAAACCAGACGGATTCCCTACACCAAATAGTCACGGGCTAGTTGGGAACGTTGACTGGGGAGAATCCCTTGCTGTTGTTTCCTGTGAATTTCTAGGCCTCAATAGTTTCTGGCACTAGAAGGAGGGCCGCCAGTGCATGGCTGGCCGAGGAAACCCATTTTGCCGAAACTATTCCACTGGTAACAATTCAAAAGCCAGTGTGTTTCCTAATCCAATTCTAGAAGAAGAGGGTAGAGAACATTTGTATTTTGTCGACAACGAAGTTGTTAATAATCTGAGAAGACACACTAGGGCATATGTGAAGAATATTGGAGGATTGCCAATCATCCCTGAATTTCCTAGAAGAGAATATAAAAGGAAGGATCGTCCTATATTGGAAGACTCAGTGCTGGTTGAGGATTGGGAAGAACTTGTAGAAACAGCCTTACAGGAAGTTGTACTACCTTTAAATCAAGAAGGCCCAGATACTCCTCACATTTCTCCTGCTCACACTCCCATTTGCTCAACTCCTCACTCTCCACTCAAACTCATGGCGGGCGTAAACGCGAATCAACCACCCAACCCACCCAACCCACCACCTGCCTGGAGAGCCAAATCACCTTTAAACCTAACACCTCCATTACATGATTTACCTCAAGCCTTTGAAAAGATGCTACCCAAATTCGACCCAAGTGAAAAGATACTAGTAGATGACCACTTGCAAAGTTTCTATTTGGCAATAGAAGGGTTAAGGGCTGGGGAATATGAAGATGTAGTTTGCATACTCTTCCCGCGCACCCTTAAAGGAGCTGCGGCATCATGGTACTTTGGTTTTCCTGCAAACTCTATCCCTGATTGGGATACCTTCGAGAGGATTTTTAGAAGTAAGTATGCAACCCAAAAGACTCATGCAGCTCTTATGAAAGGACTATGCACCTTGAAGAAAGAAAGAAAGGAAAAGGTGCACAGTTTCACTCAAAGGTTTGCAGCATATCTCAAGAATTTTTCTGAAGCTGAGAGGCCTATAGATAAAGTCCTGATTGAATATTATACCTTAGCTCTGGGACCCGAGTTGGCCATGTTCGCCAAGATTAAGGCCAAGCCCACTTTAGCAGAGACCTATGAGGAGGTAGAGAAAGTAGAGGATGAAAGGGAAAGTATTGAAGATTATCTAGAATGATCAAGAGAGAAAAGTGTGGGAAGGAAAGCCTTATTGTTTACCAAGCCCAAGGAAAAGTAATCACCGGATTTTGAGAGTATGGAAAAAATGATGCAAAAGCTTTCTAACAGAATCATAGACTTGGAGAAAGAAAAGGAAGCCCAAAAGGTCTACAAGCCCTATTACAAGAAACGGGAGGACAACAATCAATCCCAACCCCCTCCACACAATTTGGCATCTATGAATTTAACAGAGGTAGGAATGGACAATTTTTCCACTTTCCACCAACAACCTCACTCTAAAAAGAAATGTCCTCAATGGATAAATTCGATGACATTAGTGATGAATCAGCTATTGGACTCTAAATTGACAGAAGATGGAGATGAGGAAAGAAAAGACAGTAATACGTCGACGAAAGATCAAGAGGATGAGACCATGGTTCTATGGAACTCTGTCTCGTTATTCGATGCCGTGGAGGAAATAAATTGGGAGTACAAGGGCGTCGTGGAAGTGAATGTAACAACAAGAAGCAAAGGGTTGGTGAAAGAAGATAGTCTCATGCTCTCAAAGATTAAAAGGATGCAAAAAAATATTAAGAAGTTTAAAAATAATTCCTCAGCTGATAAGATTCCCGAATTCACTATTACCAGCTAAGATCCTAGGCAGAATGATACATATGCCAAGCCCCGGGAAGAAAAAAGGAATGCTGATAAGCCACATCCCATCGAAACACAGATGGATTATGATATTGTGGAAGATATAAAAAAGACAAGGGTGAATATCTCATTGTTTGAAATGTGTAAGGTGCTGCAGCAGAAATAAAAACTTTTGAAAGCACTTGAAGCATCAGAAGAGAGGCTGCCCATTGATAATCAACCCAAAGAAGAAGAAGAAATTGGGGAGACAAGCATTGGGGGTAAGTCTAAGAACAAGACTCCACCTTTCCTCCTCACTTTTGAAATTTTTAATCACAATGTACATAATTGCCTGGTAGACTCAGGGGTGTCAGTTAACATCATGCCAATATCATTCTGTAAAAGGATAAACGGACAGCCTAAGCCATCCACTTGGAGGGTTGTTCAGTTGGATAGGACAAATGTGAAAGTAATTGGGGAAATGGAGGATGTCCTAGTCTGACTGTCTTCAAATGATAAAGTGTGCCAAGTTATTGATATCGTGGTGGCCGACATACCAGACGCTTATGGGCTTGTTCTAAGTAGAGACTGGTCGGAAAAACTAAACGGGTATTTTGCCTCGGATTGGTCGCATCTGTGGCTACTGTATAAATAAAGCCCGAATCAAATTAAAATCTTGAGGGAGCCTCACATGAAATACAACGTTACTCAACTTGAGGAAAAGAACGAACCAGTGGATTCTGTGTTGGGAAATTACTTTATTGAGTTGGAACCAGGTAATTACAAAGCAGAAGAAGCCAGCAACACGTCAGACACTCAGCCTGATCTCCTTCAATTTTCACAGGCTGATGAAATCGACTGTAAAACAGTAAACTTAGTGGTAGGAGTAGATTCTTGTACAGTAGTTAGAGATTTCTAGACATTGTTTTTTGATGGTTCTAAGACGTTAGAAGGTTTAGGGGCCGGCTGTGTCCTGATCGACCCCAAGAAGAATAAACATTTTCTTTCATCCAGATTAGAGTTTGAATGTACAAATAACACAGCTCAGTATGAAGTGTTGGTGCAAGGTTTAAGGCAAGCAATCGAATTAAAGGTAAGTAATCTAAAAGTTTTTGGAGATTCTGAAATAATTGTAAAATAGATTCGGAATCAAATAAATTGTATTTCTCCTCACTTAAAAGCTTATCAAAATGAGGTATGGGACCTACTCAAATGTTTTAATGAATTTAATATTATATCAATTCCAAGACTTAAGAATGCAGCCACTGACCTATTGGCCACATCAGCTGCCAGGCTTGTGCCTACTAATAATCGATGCTCCGTTGAATTGCTATTCAGGCCCTCGGTCCCGGGTATGATTACCAACCTACGAGTGTTCGACGACGATCAGCAGATTATAGAATGTTTTACAAATGACAAGGTATTTAAAGGGGCGATCATAGATGATGAAGAACATCAGGCCGAGCTGAAATATGCTAATTTCATTCCTAAAGGATTCAGAACTTTAGAACGGATGTTTGATTTAAATGAAAAATTTAGAAGACCACCAAACGTAAAGACTCACAGCTCATCTCTACAGTTCGAATTGATAAATTTAGGGACTGAAACAAAGCCCAGAGATGTGAATCTTGGGAAATGTTGTTCACTAGCAAAAAGAGAGAAGTTCATTAGTCTTTTTTATCAATATAAAGATGTTTTCTCCTAGACATATGAATATTTGAAGACATATGACACGAGTATTATCCAGCATGTTATCACCATCAAATCTAGATTCAAACCTTATCAGCAACCGTTAAGGAAAATGCACCCAAAATTGGAGCCTCTAATCCAGAGTGAAGTGAAGAAATTATTGGATGCTAGAATCATTTTTAAGGTCAGAATTTCTGAATGGGTCTCAAACTTGGTACCAGTGAGGAAAAAATATGGGGAAATCAGGCTATGCGTAGATTTCAGAAATTTAAACCGCGCTTCGGTTAAAGACAATTATCCTGTCCCACCCATGGAGTAACTACTACAAATGGTCTCAGGTTCTGAACTATTTTCTTTATTAGACGGATTCTCACGCTACAATCAAGTATTGGTCACCGAAGAAGACAGATTGAAGACAACATTCAGGACCAGATGGGGAACCTTCACTTACCGAAGAATGCCTTTTGGGCTTATAAATGCCGAAGCTACATTCTAGAGGGCTATGGACATAGCTTTCCGCGGTTTGATTGGATGCAGTACTATAGTGTATCTCGATGATATTGCGATATTCTCAAAGAGGAGAGAAGAACACACATTTCATCTAAGGCATATTTTTAAACGCTGTCGGAAATATGGTATCTCACTCAATCCCAAGAAGTGTGTGTTCGTGGTTACATAGGGAAAGTTGTTGGGTCATGTAGTTTCAAAGAAGGGAATCTCTATAGATCCGGAAAGGATCAAGTCCATTGAACAGATCCCCTTACACCATAATAAAAAGCGGATGCAATCATTTATGGGAACAATAAAATTCATGAGAAGATTTGTGCCAGATTTTGCTCAGATTGTCAAATCTCTGCAGCAAATGGTGAAGCAAAGTGTACAATTCAAGTGGACTGAGATTGAGAAGAACGCATTCAGCAAGATTAAAACTGCCATTGCACACGCACCCTCCCTGAAAATCCTGGATTTCAAGAGAGATTTTATTCTGTATACGTTTGCATCTGATGATTCGCTAGCAGCTGTGCTTACTCAAAAGGAAGATGGGGGGGATGAATTCCCAATATATTTCATGAGCACTAGTCTGCAAGGGGCTGAATTAAATTACCCGGCTATTGATAAACAAGCTTATGTAGTATTCAAAGCAGTGAAACAATTCAGGCCATACATATTGAAAAATTGAACCAAGGTGATCGTCCCACACCCAGCTGTGAGGTCCCTTTTTGTACAAAAGGAGTTAGGAGAAAGAAGGGGTAATTGGGTAACAACTCTTCAAGAATATGACCTCGAGTTCAAGCCAACTTCTATAGTGAAAGGCCAAGGGTTGTGCAAACTAATGACTGAAAATGGAAACAATGAAGAACATGCCTAGGAAGACGAGGCTGAATTACATTCGTTGGATGTATGTCCTCTATTCACATCCCTTGAATCTTGCTATAGAGACCTTGTGCATTACCTTCAGACAAGATTGTTGCCAGAACATTGGAATTCTAAGCAAAGAAGAGCGTTGCGTCTTAAATCAGCCTCATATCAAATTGTTGAAGGAATATTATTCAGAAAAAATTACGACGGAGTCCTTCTTAGATGCTTAGAGAACGAAGATGTGAAGAAGGTAATAGCAGATCTGCATGACGCGCCTGTTGGGGGACAATTTTTCAGGAGATACTACAGCTCACAAAATTCTCAGAGCCAGTTACTATTGGCCCACGCTTTTCAAAGATGCACATGCCCATGTCAGGAAGTGTGAGATTTGTCAAAGGTGTAGTGGAAGACAATCTGGAGTAGCTGGACCACTGAATCCTATTATGATCACGGATCTGTTCGAGCAATGGGGGTTGGATATTATTGGGGAGATAAAGATGAACTCTTCCTTACAACACAAGTATATTCTGACCGCAACTGATTACTTTACTCGCTGGGTAGAAGCCATCCTGCTGCGCAAAATAAATGAGGACGTGGTCATCAACTTCCTGCAGGACCATATTATGACCAAGTTTGGAGTTCCAGTTTCTTTAGTCTTTGATAATGCTACTTAGTTTTCATCGATTAAATTAACTGCTTTTGCTCATGAGAAAGGAATAAAGTTGCATTATTCTACTAATTACTATCCACAAGGAAATGGCTTGGCTGAATCTACTAACAAAAATCTGATTAGAATTTTAAAGAAGACTATGATAGAAAACCAGAGGAGTTGGAACTCAGTGCTACCAAATTCCCTTTGGGCTAATAGAGCCACCGCCAAGTCTTCAATAGGAGTGTCTCTGTATACCCTTGTGTATGGAAAAGAAGCCATTCTTCCCCCCAATATCATGCTACCCTCTTCCATAATAGCTCAAGAGTCTAGAGGGTCAGATAATGAAGTCTTGCAAATGAGGATATATAATCTCCTGAAAGCAGAAGAGGCTCGATCTAAAGCCAGAGAGTGCTTTAAGCAACAACAAGAGGTAATAAAAAGATGGTTAGATAAACACAAGGCAGGAACAAAAGACTTTGAGGTGGGAGATTTGGTCCTCAAGTGGGACCACCCCCATGATGAGAAAGGAAAACACACGAAATTCCAGCAGTTGTGGGTAGGTCCTTTCCATATTGCGGCAAAGCTTGGCCCTTCAAATTATAGGTTGCAAGATTTACAAGGGTGGAAAGAAAACTTGCCAGTAAATGGCTTAGTTCTCAAACCTTATTTTTCCTAATTTTTGTTTTTCTATTTTGTATATAAATAATCTGGCCTGACCTTCATCTTTGAGTCATGATTTTTCTGCTTTGTTTTAGCTTAAATTTCTACCGATTTCAATAAAACCCATGATTGCGTGGGGAACATCAGAATTTGGACTGATCAAAGCTATTAGGTGTAAGACTGTATATTGTCGTTTATCTAAAAGAACTTCTTCCATTTTAGCAGTTTTCTCAAATAGTTGTGTACGCATTGAAGTCCTGCTTAACCCTTGTGAAATAAACTAGAATCAAAGGGTCTGGAATACTATTTTGAGGCTCCATCCATGTCACATTTAAAATGTCCTAGGGAGTGACAGCAAAGGGCCCATGGAAAGAAGCAAGGTAAACAGTATATTAGATACAAATGATCCCATGCCAAGAAATGAATGCTAAAAGGCAAATAAGAGTAAAAAAAAAAAACTCCTATGAAAGAAATATATATCAAAACGAATGCGGAACCATATAAGTACTAAATCGCCGAAATTTCCTCTCCATCCGTGAGCTAAAATGTGAATACACCTCTCACACAAAAGGACACTTGGGATAGAGGAGCATGAATTAAAATTCAGAAAGAAAGGCATAAAGGAGGACTCATATGAAAAGGACAAAAGTCCAAAAGAACAAAAAGTGCTAAAGTGGCATGGGAATGAGGAACAAAGGAATATTTCTGTTTACCATATGTTGCAATCCTGTGGTGTCCAAGCCGACAACTACCCGAAGACAGAGGTAACAATGAAACTCATCTTTTGGCCCCAAAAGAGTTATCTTGACCTGAGAAGTCCTGGTTTCCACTCTCCCAAATCGGACTATCATTAATGATTAAAAGTACATACAGTTTCCATTCGAGAAATCCAAATAGCTGGAAGAGTTCAATAAAGTCGTTTGTTGTTAAACAGTCTATCACTCAAGGAATATTCATCCAGAGATCTAGGTTCACCAGGTAATCGCCAATTGTTGCAACTGCAACTACTTTTCCCAAATTTTTTTTTATTTTGGTCCCCTCCTCATGATTTAATGTTGCTTTGAATCATTTCGATCCATGAATCTTTGGGCCATGCTTTAATTTTGCACTGTTTTGAAAAATAACTCTCGCCTTGTTTTCAAAAGATGATTATGATTGTAATGACTATGGCTCGCGGATTTTGGAGTCTGTTTATTTTTCCAATCAAGATGTTTCAGACCATTTGTCCTTTGTAAAACCACTGTTTCAGAGGTAAAACAGTTTCGACCGTTACCAATTTTAAAGTCTTAAACACTTAGCATTTTTTATTGATCGAAGGCTGTTGCCCATTCATTTTTCGATGTTGCGGCTTCCAAAAGAGCTAAGCACCCAAAAGGTAAGTGTTCTGCCCATCGATGCATGTCGGTCTTTTAGTCACATGTCTGTATCCTTTTCCCTTCCGTCGTTGCGGCTGTGCAAAGCACTTGTCTCCCGATGTCATTGTATTTCTGACTCCCGACTGGAGGCTTTCCCGCCCACTTTTTAGTTCATAACTTTTTCGACGCCGATAGGTTTTAAATGGTTAGGGTGCTCGTCGCCTATTGAGACCCGCTTGTGCGGCTTTAAATAAAGTCTACCCAGCCGATGTTTTGTGTTCCGAGCCGCCGATGAGTTTTATTTTTCCGTCATTAGCGAAGGTTTCGAAATCGTGTATGGGTGAGATGGTGGTGCTAGCCCTTGTTAGGGTTCTCATAGCAGTAGTGTTGTACATGGATTGTCTTGATGCTTGGCCATTTTGGGTTGATATAATTTGACGTTTTTTTTTTTTAGAATGTAATCCCAATGAATGATGCATGTCGTTTAATTGCAGGTGAACTCAAGAGGTTGTTCAGGCTACCGCGGCGCCAAGGCATAGCTAGTCGAAAGGTGGCAGAAGGAAGCGGGGCAGTTTTGGCAAAGGTCTAAACGAAACTGACATGATCACAAGGAGGGAAAGTGAAGTAGAAGGAAAAACTGATAGAAACAAAGGCGCAGACTTAGAAGGTCTGTCAGTTACTCAATGGATCATGAGTGCGCACAGAAAATATAAAAAATAGGGATATGAAACGTTTTGAGGGACCAAAAGGTCACACATTTGGGGGCAGCCCAAGCGGTCAACTGTTTTTAGTTTAAATATTCGAAAGTTAGAAGGGACAGGGGCTTTCTCCCTGGGAGAAACTTGTAAAAGATCGCTTGTAAGAGGAACTATGTCGGTTTACAACCAGGAGTGGCAAATTTTACCTAGTGGAGAAAGTGCTATGTGGAATGTATCAATATGATTAAATGAACAATGTTGAATGGGAACTATTTCGTTTTCAACTGTGTTTCATTAACCATGAGGGTGTTCTAACTTTCTGAACCTATTCTCTTGTCTGAATGTTCTCCAGTATATTCTGTGATGTTTTCCACCGTGAGTAATGGGTTTTGTTTTAACTGATGATGAGCTATCTTATCATGTATACTTTTCATGCATATTTATATGTTTGGTTATAAGAACAGCTATCTGTGATTTGCCATAACACGTGGACAGTGTTGCATTACTCAAGAATTAATATCTAGCTCTCTAGAGATACTTTAGTTAGAAATTTATCTTCTAACATGCATGTGATTTAGATGCCTGTGAGTTCTAAGATGAGAGATAAGAACCTGCGCATCACTTTGTCAATACTCCCAACATTCTTTATCAAATTTGCATTTAGGTAGGAACTTGCATATCATACTTTAAATCAAGAAATAAAAAAATACATATGGTGGACCTGGCCGCAACTGGTAAAACCTTTTGATATTTGACCTATAGTAGCCGGACCGCAAACCGGACAGATTCCCTACACCAAATAGTCACGAGCTAGTTGGGAACGTTGACTGGGGAGAATCCCTTGCTGTTGCTTCCTATGAATTTCCAAGCCTCAACATAGCCACAAGACTTGTTATTAATAATCATCATCCTCAAATATTAACATCATTTAAAAGAAAACATATCAGCCACAAATATCCAAGTAATGCAACTAGTAACTTCTACAGCTAGTACTTAAATCTAAAATTAGATATTAGATGACTCATCCGACTCAAAGCTTCACTTCGACTTTCCACCCAACCAACTGACTCTATCTCTATCTGGAGTGCATTCTTCCGCCTAGAGTCACCCCCAAGCTTGGCGACAGACCCACTAGGGTAAGGAATTCCCCAAAAACAAGATCACATGTTTGGACACTCAATAAGAGATATATTGTTAGATTGTACTCAACATATGAGGAGATAGTGTTTATATAGTAATTACTAGTATTTAAAAGGATTAGCTGTCCAACTCCTCCCCTTGAACTCAGTTCGATCATGTCCATGCAATCATTCACATGCATCGACTCTGCTACAATTCATTCATATGTATCATTCAGATGTATGAAATGTGAATCACAATGTACCGAACTGCTTGCAATCATTCATATGCATTAGTTCTGCTTACTATCATTTGGATATACTTGAACAAATCACATAATCTAATCACTCAAAGCATAAAACTGTTTACAGTCATTTAGAAACATATAAATAAAAGAATTGAAAGGGTCGTTCATACGAGAACCAGGGGAGGGATTAATGCCGACCATCCAGCAATTGAGGAGTCCTATATCTTTCAAAACCATTCCAATAAAACTACGACGCATAAGAAGAACAAAAATAAAAATCACTCTTAAGCCATGGTAAACTATGTATTTGTGGCACTCATATAAAGGGTTTCCAACTCTGCGAGCTTCTAGCAATTTATAGACATTCGTCCATGGCCACAATGGATAATATAGAGTGGAGAGTATAAATCACTTTTAAAAGAGGTCATTATGGATTTCGTTGAGGCATTTCAAGGAGGCAATTTCACTGTTGTTTGGTAGCACGACAGGAAAATATAAGATGTATACAGAGGCTGCCATGGGAACTACCGACAGTTAATCGACCCATAGTGAAATCAAATGGTGGATCCCATGAATCAAAAATTCTGGAATTGCAGAGTGTATTCATTGAGCACATAGGGAAGAGTAGTGCACTGCGTGCATGTATAGTTACCCAGGTTAAAATTTCTCCCTCAATAGTACAGTCATCGTGCAAGGGGGGTAATGTGTAAAGAGTGGGCCATCGGTATCACACCAGAGCGGAGAGGGTAGTGTAACTAGCATGCCTTCGGTATCACCACGGTCTGTAGAGGTAAGTTATAAATCAACACGCAGGGATGAACATTGTTATCCCAAATGCCCACACAAAAACGTCGCCATCGAAGTGGCTTTTAGATCTAAGATTCGATCTATAAACCCCAGCGAGAAAGGGCATTGATACAATAAACTCAGTTTATCTACAGTCTGAAGCAACAACCGAGATCGCCAGGAACCATCCAAATGGATCCCAGGGCATCTCATAAACACGAATCTTGTTTTTTTAAAAGAAACAAAATACAAAGTCTAAGACTATAGGTATTTCGACTTGCAAAACAGAGATCGCCGATTTCTACAACATCAACAATCCAGGAAATAGACTACAGCAAATGAAAACTCTCCATTTCCAAAAATAAAGAACACATACAAAGCAAAAAAAACACAACATACCATGCTCCAGAAGGAAAATGCAGGATAGAGAATAGCTGTCGTGCACCGTTCTTGCCGAGCAATAGCTAGCAAATCGCGCCCCTTCCCAAAACAAATTTGGAATCTTTCACACGTGATCCCTTGTAAGTTCTTTGATCTCCAAGAGTCTTCCCTTTCACGTGCATCTTTACTCCTTTAAATAACCCGTAGTGTTCCGGGTCTTTTCTCTCCCACTGCATGTGGGATTAGCATACTTTTAAGTTTTTTTTGTTTAAAACAGGTATCTCTTAGTATTTAGTACAAGGCATTATTCCAACCTTTAATTGTTTTAACCTTCCCCCTTTTCCTCTATACTAAGGTATTGGGTTTTTAATAAGGGTTAATATAAAGAATTTGCACCTTTTTTTTTCTTTTAACTTTTCCAGTATAATTATATTACCCCCTTTAAATCTCGATCTCGATTTCTTGGGCATTAGTGAGACATTGATGCTCTCACATGACACCAATGCACTAACGAAATATTTTCCTTTCTTTTAGAATAATGCCTAATAATGTAAAACTTACAAAAGGCATACTATGATACTATGCCACTTTATTTAAAATTGGTTGTGCATCATTTATTAAATGTTTCCCTTATAAATGTGTCATACGGTGCTATCTTTTTTTATAGGAGGTCATAAATGTCACATGAGACAAAAGCATATAAAATCTCTTGTATTGCCATTATGTGGTGTAAGAGAGGAAATCAAAGTTCCCTTTTAAGATCAACACATCTTGTAACATTATACTAACATTTTAATTATTCATAAGATATTGGCACTATATCCGAGGTAACATAAGAGGTATTCATCGAAGTCTTATGTCTTCTAATACTTTTCTTCTTTCTCTTTTCGTTCAAGGAATATATATATATATATCTTCATGGAGTTGTCTACTTACATGCAAGATCCTCTTGCCCTATCCTTAGGTACATAATATTAATAACAATCTGCTTAGCATAGTGGAATCGTATAAAATAACCGAGTTAACTACTGTACTCCAACAATTTTCATGCCCCCTCATTTCCTCAATAAGTAAAGCATTGTTTCTCAATTGATTCCAACTTATGCACAATGGCTGTTGTGTTAGTGAGTAATCACAACTCACTATTTCCTTAGCACTCACAAGAAATTTGATGACCCATAGTGATCATTGATCGAGTCGCTAGGTTATATCCATGACTACCCCTTCCCCCTAGTAAATTCATCGCCAATTGTCATTTTTAGTCGTTTGAAGCTTTGAGTCTTTACCCCTATCAATTATATCCGCAACTTGACAGAGTTTTAAAGTAGGTACTTACAACGATGTTTACTTACATTGTGAGTTTGGGGTCGAGGTGGCTGAGGATGTTACACTTGGGTAACCCTTTTCACATAGTGTAAAGCACACACACAAGGAGGTTGCCATTGAGCCTAAAGACAGAGTCTCGTGTATTTTTCTTTTTTCTTTTTTTTATCTCTTGGGTAAGGCTTTTCACAAAGTGGAAAGTGTGCACACAAACATAGATTGTGATATAGACAAGAATATCGATGAAAGCTCACAAGAATATCCATGAAAGCTTATGGAAAACATTTGATGGAGATGATTATGATGTATGGGCAGTCAAAGTAAGTAATTTGTTAAAATTACAAGATTTGTGGCATTTCATAGTTGAATAAGATCATACAGATCCATATTCATTTAAAGCTTTGAATGTGTTCCAAAAAGAAAGAAGCCAAGTTGTTGCCTTATGTTCCATACAAGACTTTATAGACTATTCACTATTTCATTATATTGTAGAAGTTGATAATCCAAAAAGACCATGGAATATATTGAAATAAGTATTTAGTGAAGAGCAAGATGACTTTACAAGTAAAGAAAAGCACAAGGAATCCCAAGTGAAGTGGAAGAGAGCTAAGAAGATTATGTTTATGCAGTAGCAGTAGTACTCAGTGATGTGAGTGATAGTCTCTGTGAGCAAAATATGTTGATAGCAGCATAGAAGGTGCAACCGTTGTTGAGAATGAGGAACAACAAGCAACACAAAAGAAAGAACAACATGGAGTCCACCCAAAAACCAGAAAACCACAAGTTTGAGGGAGATCTATGAGAAGACTTCTCCTAGTGATGAGTATCTACTGTATGCTTTGTTTTCTTCTCAACTCACAATTTTGGAAGAAGCAATGAAGGATGAACAGTGTGCACAAGCAAATGAAGAAGTCAATAATGAAGTAGCTTCCATTGATGAGGAACACCAAGATATGAATGCTTCCAAGAAGAAATGAAATAAATTCATCTTTCTTTTTAGTGTGGAGGTAAATATGACAACCATAAAAATCATGTTGAAACAGAAGAAGAATTGCACTATGTTCTAGAAGCCAAAGAAGAACAACTACTTAGCATCATTATCCTGAAGACAAAGAAGAAGAAGCCCAAGTACACTTCAAGGAAGAAAGTAAAGCTGAAGTTTTTTAATTGAAAGGTAAGCCTACCTAAGACATAGACCAACAAGCATCTTTTGGCATAAACAGTGTTGAAGATGAACTACCAGTTGAGATTAAGGAGGTATGTTTAAATATGTAATCTCAACACTTAGCTACTTGAGTTAGTTAATTAAACATAGTATTCTGTCATTTATGGTATTCTCCCATAGTATCATAATATTGTTGATATTGTTGATGTATTTCCTATTAATGCTCAGTCTAATAAGGAGAAGGGGATAATCAGTCAATTAGAAGGGGATCAATAAGTCCATAATGCTTCTGTAGTATCAGAGTTTGCGTCTGGGTTTTAAGCAGGAGGCTGGAGTCTCTTGAGTCGTGTAGTATCGGAGTTTACGTCTCTGTGCAAGGAAAAATAATTCTGCGGGCCTGGTCGCCCGTCTCCATTAGTCCATATGAAATTATTTAAAATCAAAGCTTACATGGGTAGCCGCAGCAGTTTGAAAGCAAAAATCAAAGATGTAGAAAACCCTTATCTTGTTCAATCGAAAATTGTCAACATAGTACAATATTTCTTGTTCAGACTATCTATTAAGAAAGTGATCACTCACATATCAAACGGATATGTCCCTACCACTGTGAATATCCAGAGCCGTGTTGGTCGAATCGGTTATAGTAGGTCAAGAAAATCCGAATTTACAGACGATATATATTTTTCATTACACACTAGCTTTGAACACTGATATTTAAAATATTCCATAGCACAGAAAATAATAAACCCTACTGTCTGATGAGTTGATTAATAATAATCCAGAGATGTTAAAATGGACACATAACTTACATTTCTCCATATATCGGAATTGCATATTAGAACCCGCGAACGCGATCGCACTCGCATTGGGTCTCGATTTCAACTTCCCTTCTGTGGAAGCTCCGGTGACAATTGCAAGCTGCACACTTCAGGGCCCCAGCTGTTCCCTCATTTCCGCTCGCCATAAATTCTGCGCAACCGTCGATCGCGTAGCCCCCAAATCTAGCAGCGTGATTCTTTCGGCACTCTCCGTAGCGCACACTCTTCCTTGATGCAATTTCTCCTTCTCTAGTGGTTGCTGCTGCTGCCACTTCGATCTGCTGCACTATTTCGGACGGCAGCATTTCCTCTACAGAAATTATTGATTGAGGTTGAATCTGTACGGATCTTGTCCCAGCGACCTCTGATCTCAAATATTGTAAGAACGCAGACATCAGTTCATCTGCTTCAAGGTCATTCAGTTCTATATATCTTTGCAATCCCATAGATTTGCTCACAGAATGAGAGCAGCTAAAAGTGATTGGCATAGAACGCTGTACCTACCGATTTTCCTTATTCAATTACACCGATGAACCCAAACTTATATCTAACAATGCTGGGTTTTCGTCTTAATCCTTCTCCGTGCTTTGCCTAAATCCTTACCAAAAGTGATCGTCCACAGTTTTTCTCTATGTGTGAACTGAAACGAAGCCAGATCGCTGCAGGAAATCGTTATTAATAGTCCAGCTCATGTAATTCTTGCATTAACCCAATACAAATTGTACCACAAAGACGCTATTATTACAGCAATCTGCAGTAACCGAGAGCAGACGAACACCTGATCTGGAACTAATCTTTACCAAAACCTAATCAATCTTGACCTAAACATAAACATCTCAAATCAGCGGAACGTAAACATCTCTACGGACCCTTATAATGGCAAACACGTGGGCCCTCGAAATGATGCCAAATACATAATTACACGAAACCCCACCGCGCCAGTAAGGACGGCAACCGAAAAGGTTTGTACCATGTTTATGCATATAGAATCAACTAACTTTAAAGTTAAGGCTCAGCTCCAAAATAGGGTCGAAGAATAATATCGTATTACATCAATGATATCAAAATTTGCATGGTATCGGATCATGTTCATTGTTAACCACTCCTTTCAACCTAACTTTCGAATCATGAAATTATTGTGTTATTGGAGTTGCAATTGGCAACGGAGTGAACAGAAAAAGGTGAAGCTTGGATTTGGGTCATTTGCGTTGAGTGGGCCTCATACAGATGAATGACCTATTATTAAAGTCAAATAATGTAAGGTGGAGAGGGTAAGTCACTCAACAACCTATTTCGCCAGAGACAAGCAATTAGTGGCACCGGCTTGCCAACGCCCGAAAATAATTCTTACAGTATCAAAGCTGAAACTAGAAAGAATGCCGGCAAAGGTGCGCGCTTTCTTGCAAACAAGGTTGCAAATAAATGTGTAGATGGAATACAAAAGGTTTGCTGTGGTTGGAATGGTGGACTAGAAAACAAGGAGAACTATGAAAACTTTTGAGTTTATATTTAATTAATTTTAAAATATTTAATAATAGAGAGTTTTTTTATATATTTTTATTATTTATAAATAAATATATAATAATTTTCTATTTCGAACTTTCTAGCTTTGAAATATATTAATATGAAGTTTTTTTTCATACATACTAAAAATTATATTTAATATTCTTAATAAAATCAAAGTATACAAAATTAAAACAAAATTGAAAACACTTCTTCAATGTCCATAAAGAGTTTGTGTTAACATTCCCAAAATACAACGAAAGAGTGGAGGAGTAGTATTAGCATAAACTCTTTTAGAAAAGTATTAGTTGAGTGAAAACAAGAAGTTGTATTTTATTTTTATTTTTTAAGATTAAAAATTAAAAATTATATGTTTTTTTTATTTTTAATTTGAAGTCATACAAAGTTATAAAAAAAAAATTAGAGTTTGTTTTTAAAGTAAACACAAGGGTTTTAGAGAATTGTCTTGGTTCTATGTAATATCCCAAGATTTTAAAGACTATACTTAAAAGATATTGTGAAATTGTTTACTGAGCATCATTAATTGAAAAGGTCTTGAGCCTTCTCGAGCACCTAAACTATTGTTAATCTCACGTTCTTTATAATTGACCTTGAGCTATATTACTAAGATTAATATGTTTGAAATAAGCGGACATGTACATATTTGACATATTGATAATTGTGTTTTTTTTTTACTAAAGAGTGTGTCAATTACTTGTGTCTAATAGTTATGCTAATATAACAAACACTTAATTTATGGTTGTTAAGCTCATAGTTGAAGTTAGGGTCATAGTTGTATCATCATTGGAACTAAGCAAATAGTTGTATTTAAAATAGTTAATTTAAAAGTTAATATAAAGCTTAGACTAAGCCTTATGCACATTAAGTCGACTCCCAAGTGCCAGATGGAGTACTATCAAATAAGCTGCACATTAACTAAGTGATTTCTGTTGGTGCATGGTTTCATTGTAATCAAGGTCAACTTCTCATACTAAGATATGGAGTTCATTTAAATTTCATTTAATATTTGTATCACTATTGGAATAATCTAATAGTTATCCAATATAACAGCTATTACATTTGAAGTTAAGCTAATAGTTGTATCTAATATCTACTCTAATATATATGGAATATAACCGTGATTAGAGTTTAAGTTAAACTAATAATTGTAGAATCATTGGAGTTAAGAAGCAAGTCATGATTGGAGTTGAAGTTAAGCTAATAGTTTTATCACTAATGAATTTATTAAGATAAGAATTGAATAGTGGTATCTAATAATCCAATAGTTGAAGTTGAAGTTTGGTTTTTCCAACTATCACAAATTGTATTTATTAACTAAGCTATTTTATAATTTTTTGAAATTGTTAATTATGAGTTAGACTAACCTCCTTTAAAAATAATCGAAAATCTAATTATATTTATATGGAAAACCTAAACATGTAATACGAACTGTATATGAGCTACATGTCCAAAATGCAGGAGTTTATTAGGAGTTCGACTCTTACATGACTACACATTAGCTAAACTCCTAGATCCCAAATGCACTTGAACTAAGCCTTAAGTTATTAGAGTTGAAATTAAGCTAATAGTTGTAAAATCATTGTAGTTCACCTAATAGTTGTATCTAATAGCTAAGCTAATAGTTGTAACATCATTGTAGTTCACCTAATAGTTGTATCTAATAGCTAAGCTAATAGTTGTAACATCATTGGAGTTCACCTCATAGTTGTATCTAATAGTTAAGCTAATAGTTGTAAAATCATTGGAGTTCACCTAACAGTTAAGCTAATTGTTATCCAATATAACTCTCATTAGGGTTGAAGTTAAGCTAATAGTTCTAGAATCATTGGAGTTAAAATAATAGTTGTATCTAATAATAGATGGAGTTAAGATTGTAGTTGTATCTAATAATGGAATAGTTGAAGGTTACCTTTAATTTTTACAACTTACAGTAACTCTACTCATCACATGTTAATTAAGCTTTTTTTTTTAAATTATTAATTATTAATTTTGGACACCCATAGAATCAATCTGGATAGTACACTTGTCTCATTCTCGTTTAATCTTGGATGAAACACATAGAATCAATTTGGACAGTACACTTGTGTCATTCTCATTAGTAGACGAAAAAACATAGATGGTAACCCACCCCAAAATTCTAAGATATATACGCCTATGTGTGTAATTATTTTAAAAGACACTTATCTCTTTTATTCTTTCCAAGGAGTGACTAGGGCTCCCACTAAACAAGGAATCCAACATGCTAAGATATCGGAATGACTAAGTAGTTAATAACGGAAATCAACTAGATGATAGGATTATATATTAATATTTTTTAATCAAATTAAAGATTTTATTATCTATAATTAAAATGCTAGAATTTAAAATTAAATAATTAAATAAAAGATAAATACAAAAACGGTTAGTTTGGAAACTGAACGTAGAGTTCAAACCTAAATAGTAGTTTATCCTTTCTTCTCAATTAGATTCATACATGGAGGAGAGAGGATATCACATGGAAACGATCCCTAATTATAGTTAAGGAAGATAGAAAATTTATGTAAAGCCTTCTACTATATATGACGTGCTCGATCCATCTCGGGGGTGACCTATGAAGACACTAGGAACGATTCGATGTATACAGTGTAGTGGAATGTGGTAGTTTCCACATCAGTCAGCAAACAAAGAATGCTTTATAAGTACATTTGTATTGTTTTCAAAAGTTCATATCCCTCAATTAAATTGATTATTATCAGTTTAATGTGTTTATCTATATGTTCAATTACTTAAATTTTGTAGATCAAGTTTATTTGGTTTTCTAAATAGATTTTCCAGTTGTGTTTCATGTAAATATCTACATATATTCTGCTAACCATACCGTTCTATACATGTTTTATAAATATGCTATAGGTTATAAGATCTTCATTTCCTAAGGTCATTATTTAACACTAAACATGAGAGGAAAAATGGGCCTCCTAAAGTTAAAATAATAAAATAATATTTATTAATTTTGAAAGAATAAAATAAAAAAAATATTTTTTTTTTGTATTTTCGACATATATTTCCGTGTTTTTACTCAAATTTCGATCGGAGGAGCTTGTTGGATGCGGAATTAAATTCTGCGTCAAATGAGTACCCGCTTGGCATACTTTTGACGGACCTCGCTACCCCAAAAACAAGAAATAACTGAAAAGTTCATATCACTCACGTATTTCTTGTTTTTGGGGTAGCGAGGTCCATCAAAAGCATGTCGAGCGGGTACTCGTTGGATGCAGAATTTAATTCCGCATCCAATGAGCTTTCTCGATCGAAATTTGAGTAAAAACACAAAAAAGATATGTCGAAAATACAAACAAAAAAAATAGTTTTTCTTATGATACCTATCCCCAAATTTATATTAAAAAAATGTTTAAGACCTATACAGTGTTTCAAATTTAAAGCAATTTAATTGGCTAACACATGATGACATGGAATTTGAATTAGAGTTAAAAGACCCATTTTGAGTTGAAATTTCCTCTAATAGTTATTTACATTTTTTTATTAGTTTCCAAAATCTTATTTGATTCTACAATATGTTATGAAGTTATAAATATTATAAATTATTCATAGGTTAGAAAAAGAGCTCCATAAGTCCTAACTAGGTAGAGGATCGAAATATATATAAGTCCTAACTAGGTAGAGGATCGAAATATCAAAATATATATATATAAAAAACAAAAATCAAGTATAAAATCAAAACTATTATCATTTATTATTTTTCAATAAAAAAATTTAAATTCAAATAATAACTTCAATTTAGAGAGGATAAACGGACTGTATGGATAGTCTTCATAAAAACAAAATATCCAAATATACCTTTCTACATAATGTTGTATAGAGAACCATTCTATAAGATAATTAAAAATAGATTCCTCATCACATAAAAATTTATTAATCAAATACAAAATGAAACGTTTACTATATTACCAATCCAAGTTAAGGTCCCGCAAATAGATTAAACACTTGGAACGATAAGATTTTCAACCTTGTAAAAGTGATGAAACCAAAACAATAGCCATAAACATAAACTAAATTTAAATTAAATAAATAAGCATGTGAAGAAAATTATTCAAGAAAAAAAATATCGTGTTGTCATAGATACACGATAAGATCATAGGTAAAAATCTTTATATGTCTCGATTGCAAAACAGAGACTAGCATTTTCAAAAATATACAGTATCTTAATCAAACACATTTGGGTAACGCTATCAGATGGAAAGATCCGTGGGAAATACAGCAATACTCCCCCATATTAGTAGATGGTAGAGGTGGTAAACAGTCGGCCATCCTAGCAGAAGACCTAACCCCAGAGAACTCAAGGCTCGAACCCTTGACCTCCCCCTGAATCGAGAGAGTGTGTGCACGTCTTACCAATTGAGCTAACCCTTGGGGCTAACGCTATTGCTGTTTATCAGGGATCGAGTCCCATAAGTTAAAAATACCAAAATGAAACCAAGTCATAAGCTTGTATTAGACCAATCAATTATAACATGTTAAACCAAATATCTTAATCAACAACACCAGATAAATTCACGCTACTCAGCATTGACTAGAACCATTTCAAAACATAAATATAAGTCTAATGAGCATACATACTTAGATAGGAGTCGCCATATGGATGGAAGTGATATCATTTTGTACAGTATAAACAAAACATTAAAAAAACGAGGAATACCAACAATACCATTTCACTATAGAGCGATTCAAACCCTTAAAGGAGTTTTAAAATAAAACAATTTTGAATGAGGAATACCAACAATACCATTTCACTATAGAGCGATTCAAACCCTTAAAAGAGTTTTAAAATAAAACAACCAAGTTTTAAGAATATCGTCGTTAATAACAGAGTAATAGAAGCTCGGAGCGACCTGCCACTTTCGGTACACGATCTATGCCCATACGAATGATATTTTTTTATAATAAACATAAAGGGGATTATATTGTAGAGATCCTGTTAGGACCTTTAATTAATTCATAGCCAAAATCATTTACTTGTTTGATCTCAAAAAAGTTAAAATATAGGTTATTTATTTCTATTCAATTTAATTTTCTTTTGTAGCGTTAACTCAATAATATGCTACAATTTTCTATTTTTTGTATTTTTTCATATTTTTCTATTTTTAATAATTCAAATATCATATATGTTAATAATTTCAATACATGTGTAACTTACAATAACCCATGGTACTAAGTGGAAACATGTCAATTAATAACCGGAAATTACTTAAATAAAAGAAAATACCTATGGGCTAGAAGTTTGTCTATGCAAGATCCCAAGTAGAAAGCTCAACTGACCAAATAGATTTAGCACCGGGTGAGCTAGGAACAACCTCATGTGCTCCCTATCTCCAAGTAACCCATATTCCTTGGCCCTTTGTGCTCAAAATCCCCAAGAACAACAACAAACACATATGCGGTTGACAACATTCTCAAGATGGTCTCGAGATCCAAATGGCCCTCTAGTTTGGATTCTCAAGATCCAACCACCCCTCTAGTTTGGATCTCCTTCTGGTTTCCCCCACGAGATCCCAGCTTCAACTTGCCTTCCCATTATTTTCCATTTTTTCCTTTCATGGTTCCCAAGAGCTATGATCCTCCCAAAAATAAACCCCCAATATCATCCTCCGATATTCATCTCTTCTTCACCCTCTTGAGCACTTATCACTGCATCCTTCTTAGGAAGGAGTGGTCCACTACCCTTTAGAAATAATGCTAATCAATCATGTTCAAATCCATTCACCTGCATTTTGGATAACATGTCGAGTCAGCTTAATTAAATTTCAAGTGCACGCATTTCTAAAAACAATTTAAAATAATCAAAATAATCACTTTAAAGCTCAACCATATGCAAAAAAAAAAAAAAAAAATGCATATTGAAATTACAACCATATCTAGTACTTCACTTTTGATTGACATTTACCTAACAATTTAATCAATTTAATATGAATAACTCCAACCTTGCTCAAATCTTATAATTTTTTCTTACAAAACTAAATCCCAATAAACATTAAAATTAAATACATCTAATTAAGCAAAATGAACATTAAATATAATACACTTTTATTCATAAATTAATCTATCTAGTTAACCCAATAACCTCAATACAAACAATCATAATACAATTAATCATGTAGTTTAAATAATGAATCTATATTTGAGTACTACTAGCATATGCGCATAGACAAGGTACATGTGAGACATAGATTGGCATGTACTAATAATAACATGATGAGCATCTAATGCATAGATCATATCCATCACAAGTAAGAATGAAAGGAAACAATTGAGAAATCACATTATCTAACAATAATTAAGTTAACTAGATCACAATAATACAGCACCAATTGCATGGTATACTACGTTTATGACACATGAGTAAAAGAAGAGTTTTAACACACATACAAAAAATCAAGTTTTCTTACCATATCCCACAATCATTCTTAACTACCTACTTCTTCTTCTAATTCATAACTAATTTCCTCATCCTATCCTTCCTCTGTTGGACTACCCTGGAGCGTCAACTAAATGACCTAACTCTAGTAAGAACCCGTAAGTAGAAGTGTTGATTACCTCGACCAAGCTTCCCCAACAGGAAGCCACTAGTCATCATCACACACCTTGGGGAGCGTTTCATAGCACAACCCTCACATGACTCTGGGTTTCAGAGGATAAATGGTGGGTAATGCCTTTGCCCCTCCTATGGGACAAGGGTCAACACCCTTCATAGTCATACTATGTTGCTATTATTGTTCTTAGGGATTTTTCATCGAATAACAAGTTTGGGAAGTTGAGTTTCCTGAAACCCAGAACACTCCCACACATTTCATGATAATAAACCAATACTCATATAGAACAATAATGCATCACTTGCATACCATTTATCTTTTGGAAATTATGTCCTCATCATACTTCCATCTCTTAGGATCCAACTATTGCTTAACTCTTTCAACCTCTAAGTTCTAGTCTCAAAACACGAGTACCGTGGATCTGGTTTCATATTTATCCTTTCAACTATTATAGCTTTAACTTGTTATTTACATACCCATCATCTATTAAATTTGCATGCTAGAGACATCATTTTTGAAATACCGCAATCATTCATAATATAATAACATCATACACACATATATTTGTATTCCGTAGAATAGTGATTCCATACGTCCACAATGTCTAGATATTGACGAATCTCCAAAATCATAAGGTAAACAACAATAAATGGTAGTTTAAGTGGTAAATTCAAAATGGGGCACTACATATATGGAGAATAAAAGCCTTGTACTATTCAT
Source organism: Pseudotsuga menziesii (assembly GCA_001517045.1). NCBI lineage: Eukaryota > Viridiplantae > Streptophyta > Pinopsida > Pinales > Pinaceae > Pseudotsuga > Pseudotsuga menziesii. The sequence goes on from LPNX010523703.1 coordinate 113,189, forward strand.
AAAAATAAAAGCCTTGTACTATTCATAAAAATATGTCCTTTTAACCATACAATCCTATTTATCTTATACTCTGCCATAGGATTGGAATTAGTCATGCCTCCATAAACCCTTGTCTCCTCGGGTCGTCAATGACTAAACTAGACAAGCATAATTCACAATCAACTCCTAAGAACCTTAGCTCTCTCTCTTGAATAGGGTTTGGCCATTAGAGGCCATAGCTTATCGGCATTCACGCTTTAATTTATGCCAAGACTCCTCACGACCATAAACATGCTTACATGGAAATGAAGTAATGGAAACCATGTTAAAACCCATAAAGTGGAAACTTAAATAGTTGAAAGAGATAAGTAATACAAATTAGCACCAATTTTATTTTATTAGAAATCTCTCCAAAGGATTGATCAAAGAAGCCAGATTAAAGTCGTCCCATAAATCAAATGCCATAAACTTCAAGAAAGATATCATTCTCCTTCCATATCATAGCGTACGTTAAATTCACTGGGTGAGAAAAAGCACCATAGAGTAAAAATCACCAAGGATCACGGCGAAAACCATCAAGCTCTTCATGAACAACGAGAAGCATCGAGATAATAAAAATCACGAATGACTTGGGAAAGTTACATAGTTCAAGCATTAAAGTGAAGGCCTATGTGGAGGTGAGTACCATTCTTTATCACATGGTTTCAATTAAAACCCCAACCACCTCCACGTTATATTTTTGGTTGTAAACGTTTCAAACATAGCCTTAGATATATTCAACAACCACATTCCATGTAAATTTCATGAAGGTTATGCCCTAGTTAACGAAAGGGAAGTATTAGTGAAGTCCCAATCTCAAATTTTGAATAACATCACATATGTTTGTCCTTTCATAAGTTAAGATTCCAACCTATATATACTTGACAATACGAAATGAGATGACTACATATGAGTAGCTAGAGAACAATCTCAAGTATATCCAACTTTGGGATATATGGTCATGTTAAATTATATACCTGGTCAAAAATTGTTTTAAGAAGTATTAGTGAGCCAAAATAGTTGGGAGAGCATAATTAGATACAAGGACAGGGTTGGAAAACTACTTGTATCTACATAATGAATATTCTAGAGCAAAGGTGGAATAATAAATTAAAACAAATATATATACACGTTTAAAGAAGGAGTGAAGGAATTTGTATGCCTTAGCCACACTTGTAAAAAGTAAGTGTAGAGATACATTAGTTAACATTCTAAGTAAGACCGACCATATATGGGATAATAACCATACAAGAAAGGAGTTTTGGTATCAATGACATGAACTTGTTCTTAAAATAACCACTACCTGAGATGGTAAAGTACAACAAATCAAAGAAAGCCATGTAATGCATGGTAGAGTAAAGGAGAAATGAGTCATATAGAAACAATAAGTATGAGTTTAGCAAATCATCATAGCTTTTCACAGTGCTGAAGTTTATTTAATGAATATGAGGATAAAACCAAACAAGAAAACAATTTTATTATGAGTATGTAAGCTTATACCCTTATTAAAAAGCTAGGTTGTATTTTCGGGACATTACACTTCATACTCGTATTTAAAAACAAAACAAAAATTATGGGAATATATTAGGAAAAAGTTATGGGAACCAGCCACATATACCTTAAAATTTTAGGCTTACATTCCCATGATGTGTTTTATACATGGCTACACACTTTAGGAAAAAATACATGTTGAGAATCTACATAGATTGCACTTGTGTTAGAACTATATTTTGATATTTTTAAGTCTTTCGTAATATTTTTTCTTCTTTATCGAAATATAATACATTTAAAAAATGGTTTTGTATTGACACATGTTGGGGTTAGTGCAAGCTAATGAAGGTCACTTTTGGCAAATTTGATGCAATAGAAAACTGAAAAATCAACAATCCCTCAACTTAATTGTTTTTTTTGAGATAGTTACACAAAATATCTTGCTTTGAGTAAAAAATATTAAATGTAGGAAATTGAATCACGTTTCCAAATATATAAGGTTTGTGTATTGAAAGTTTTTATATCTATGTCAAATTTCATTTTTTCTAACAGTCACTTTTTTCTAGGCAAGTGATAAGGTATATGGTTTTTTTGGGTGCAACCTTTGAGGTCCTAAATGAGGCTTTCAGGATACAAAACTTTGAAAGAATGTAGAGAACATATAACACTAGTGCAGCGCTATTTTTCGAAAATAAAATTAGTAATTTTTAATTGTTTTTTTATAATTATCTAAGTGATCATTCATTGAAAATGGTGTCTTTTGTGGATGCAACCTTTGAAGGTGTTAATGAAATAATCATGAAATGGGTTTTTCATAGAATGTAGAGGTCAGTGTCTTCTAGTGCACCATATAATTTTTTTTTAAACGATTACGAATTGAAAAAGTTATGGGAATAACACTAACGACATGTATTTTGAGTTAAGGAGTTAAGACACAATAGAAATTGAAAACAAATAGGAAAATATAATATTTTTTAATAAACATTACATATTTAGAATCTGAAGAAAAATTTCTATTTATGTTTAATATTTTGTCAAAAATGACTATGTGTAGCATACTTTAACAAGTGTGTAAACAACGACTTCTTCAGAAAATGGGGGAGATTCCTAATTAGCTATAGTTTATCATATACCATAGCACATGTTTGGTATTACCGAAGCAAATTCCAAACCATACACATAGGATTATTGGTGACATGCAAGCAAGTGAATTGGCATGTTTAAATTCAAATTACATTTCCCGCCTTGTAGAATTTACAAACGTGTGTGCGTTGTATAACTACAAAACACGAGTGCATTATATAATTATAAAACATGTGCACGTTATATAACTATAAAACGTGAGAACTTTATGTAATTATAATAGGTGAATGCATGTTGTAGATCTAAAAATATTGCACTTAATGAAATATATCAAATGTATGGATAATAGTTTAGACGGGGTGGGGAAGGGTCAAGGGCCTACGATGATGTTGGAAGTTCAAGTGGAGATGGTTAATAGTTGAGAGGGGGTTGGGAATGGTCAAGGGCCTAGGAGGATGTTGTATATTTGACCACGAAAGGGGGATAAGTTGGAGGGGAGGAAGTGGGTGATGGTTTGATGAGAGAGAAGACTGGTGAATGGAAAAGTGAATATGGAGTATTAGAGGAGGAATAGGATGTGTTGGAGGAGAGAGACGAAGGAGGGGGAAGTTGAAGTTGTAGGAATGAGACGTGATAAAACATATAATAGGGGTCATAATGAGGTAGGGGGTTGAGGAGAAGGGATAAGTTGAAAATGGAGAGAGAGAGAGAGAGAGAGAGAGAGAGAGAGAGAGAGAGAGAGAATGATGTGGAGAGAGTGTGAGAGAGAATAAGATGGAGAGGGAGGAGGGAGGGACAAAGATAGAGTGAAGGAAAGAGATATTAACCGAGCGATAGATGTTGTGTGCGTGTGAGGGGTGATAGGGGAATAGAAACATGGATAGAAAGGTGCAGGTTCACACACGCACACAGAGAGAGAGAGAGAGAGAGAGAGAGAGAGAGAGAGAGATGGATGGTGTCACCATAATCACCATCATCTTCATCATGTTGATCATATTCATCACCATCTCTATCATCATCATCATCATCATCTCAATCGTCATCATCTTCATCATCATGAACCTCATCATCATCATCGTCATTATCATAACATTCATCATCATCATCTTCATCATCATCATCATCATCATTGTCTGCGTCGTCATCGTCATCATGACCCTCATCATCATCATCATCATCATCATCATATTCATCATCATCACTATCATCACCATCATCTTCATCATCATCATCATTTTGATCATCACCGTCTTCCTCATCATGATAATCATGATAATGATCATAATGATCATATTCTTCTTCATCATTATCATGTTAATCATCATCATCACCATCATCTTCTTCATCATCTTCATGTTGATCATCATCGTCTTCATGATCATCATCATGATCATCATCATCATCATCATTATGATCATCATCATTGTCATCATGATCATGATCATCATTCACAAAGGTAGGGAGGGCCAATGAGTAAGTCATAGAGGGATAGTGAGTAAGGCACATGTGTCTTCATCATCATCGTCTTCACCATCATGACCCTCATCTTAATCATCATCGTCTTCATCATCATGATCATCATGATCATGATCATGATCATCATCATGTTCATCATCATTGTCATCATCATCATCATATCCATCATCATCATCATCATCATTATCATCATGAACCTCATCATCATCATCATAATCATCATAATCGTCATCATTATCATCTTCATTATCATGACGAAGCTCGTGAAGAGGTGTTGGATGTGGAGCAAACTATTGAAGAGGCGTTGGACGTGGAGCATACTGTTGAAGAACAAAATATTATCTGGACCATCAATGATGATTTTGGACTTCCACCATCCTATTACCAAGAAGAGAATGAAGGACAACAAGTTGCTACTAAAACACTAGAGCGTATTGTTGATGCGCTAGATTATAGAATTCCAGCTCGCTTACCTCCATTAAAAAGCACACATCGAAGAAATTTGAAGTGTATACAATTTGATGAAGGACTCCTCAATTCCATTGAATGCACACTATCTAAACGTAGTATTGCTTATCAAACTAAATAGATACTAAAGAAATATTTTGTTTCTAAATGTGATGGAGATAAATGTAGATTATTTTTATCGTTGTTAAAATCTAAGGGCACGAATATTGTTAGGAAATCATTAGGGATAAAGATGATAAAGACTTATGGACCAAGTTCTCATATAGTTAAAATCTTAGTATATGCCTTTGGAAAAATTGGTAAGAACACACGTTCAAAGGACCGCAATGCGGCTCGTCATGTGTTGTCACAAGCAATTGTAAATTAGAACACTAGGGTCCTTTGTTTTCTCAATCCTACATATAAACTAGTTAATTTGAATGCAACAAACCTCTGTAGGTATTCTATTAGAACATAACATCTTGACACAACCACTTCGACATATTTCTGGGCCTTTATTGGTCGGTTTCCATGTCGTGACATGAAGCTAGTTGATGTAGTAAAGGGACTAGTGCAAATTTTTTGGCATGATCACACAAGGCCTCCTTCAAACCGGAAGGATGTACTAAAACTGAGAAGGGGTTCAAAGGATCATGAACCACATGTTAAGCATCTTCTTGATATAACACAAACATAACTATACAAGAAATTTAGGAATGAACATAGACAATTGAATTTGGGGCAAAGATAGTTTGATAAATGTAAGCACTGGTATGTTAGAATAAATACTCTTCGTAACACTTGTTCTTGTAGATACCATGTAGAATATGAATATTACTATGAAACAGTTTTGTACATTCGTCATCTATTGCATACTAACAATGTGCATGATTTCTCCTCGACAATACCACTGACTTCATCAAGAGAATTCATTCATAGTATCATGTGCAATAGGCTTGAGGGGAAAACATACTATGCAAAATCTTGTTTGGATGGAACTTGCTCCAAATGTGTTGGAATGGCATTATGGATCCAATCTATGCATGAGAGTGGAGACAATGAATTTGGGAATATGGTTACACACATGAAAAGTTTGAAACATATCATCTATGAAATAGTCCGAGGGAAAGAAAGCAAAAAAATACAATTCCTGACATCTCAAGTACATGCATTTATCTATAAATTTATGTTTGAATAGTTACATTTCATTCCTTACGTAAAAAAAAAAATGATATTGAGATCAATTTGCGTCAATGGGTACAAGTTAGTGACTTCGTTCAGGAATTTATTGAAAAGACACATCATAATGTTCAGCATGTCTACTTGGCACAATGGTAGGATGAGAAGTTTAGAATATGTAGACATTCATTTCTTTGTGGTATTATACTTTCAGTTTTTTATTTTGCCGAGAACTACACTCTACTACCTCAAAATGAGATCCAAAGTCAGTATTATCACTCTAAGTAGGTTTCCTTTATGGTGCATATCACATATAGGCATGGCCCAACTAGTAGTGAAGAGTAAAGAAAAATTCTAAAGGAATATCACTTCTACATAATTGATGATAGGTTCCATGAATTCCACTATGTAATTCATTAATTCATCATTTTCTATGATCATTTGAAGGGCAGGAACATATAGATGGATCGACAGTAGATTTGATCTGATGGATGGGCAGGTGAGTTCAATAATGCATGCATATTTCAATTGGTTGTGTTCATTTCATAAAAAATACAAAGTTCCACATATCTGGAACTATTTTGAGACTGGGAATGGTAAAGGAGAGCATGATGGATCCAGATCATGTGTCGAAATAGCCCTACAAAGAGAGGAATTGAAATTATCTATAGTATCCACTATTCGAAATGCTCAATATATAGTTAGGTGGTGCACATTAGTAATACGAGAGGAATTAGTTATGCGAGTAGAATCCACAAGAAAGGGACATCTTGAGATATTTTTTTCGGAGGTGGTAGACATACACCGTTCACATGCATGGGAATGCAAGACTATTCTTGGGACTCATGGCTTTCATTTGGTTCAAAGCTCTGATAACCCAGTATTTGAAATTTGGACTAGAAAACTTGTTTATTTTTTATCGCCTTGTTGTGATGGCGATTGGGATGGGTGTGAATCATTGGATTGGGTTGATGGATGGGATCGAATATCACTTCCAATTTATCAGCATGAAATTGTTGAGTTAAATCCATTGGAAGAAGACCAATAATATATTTTTATAGACTTTGATCATGTCTTAGACCTTATAAAACCTGGTATGATGCATTTCCTTAAAATTGTTTTGTTAATTTATGTAGTCTTGAAACTCACATTAATGTACTTGTATCACATGAAAAATATTTGATCATTTACCTACAATCATATTATGTAGGACACATATACGCAGTGGTTGCCTCAAGATATAGTGAATGGGGTGGTGATTACAGGTTGACATGTCGTTGAGAGGGAAAGAAAACCCTCATTATGTCCATGAATGGTGATGAAAACAACCACTTCCCAATCGGGTCTATGGTTGTTAAATACCTTAGCATGACATCAATGCAAGAAAGGAGGGTGGATATGTTTACAGAGATTACAAACCAGGTGCAAGTGTGTATCACTTTACCAACTTAATCAATATTGCTACAAACCTCTAGGTAGGAACAATACCTAGCCGAAATTCATTGAAGGTACGCTACTTCTTATCAGATACAAAGCACAACATAATAATGGAGACCATCATTATAAGAGATGATATGGAGGGCTTGGTTTTATGATAATAGGTGGGATCTAGCATGATGAGGTATGTATCATAATTTTAATTTTCCCATCTTTGTTGCTTATGAATATGTCAATTTTGTGTTCTTGATATGTGAAATTTTCCATAATGTTGTTTATAAATATGCCAAAATTTCTCTTGTACATCAAGTGAATGAACATGCCAAATTTCACATATGATCAATAAACCCTATATATCAATCATATGAACATTTCAATATCCCATTCACATGATATACATAGCATTAGAATACATACATTTACCTCTTTAAATCATACCTATCAAATTTCTTTGTAGGCTCTCTTCCATGACTAAAACCCTAATTTTTAAAGTAGGTAATATTGTCAATCTTTTAAACCAATATATAAAACTACGATGATGGAATCAAGATGCCACGATGATAAATTTATTTTTTAAGGCTTGTATAATTTCCTTCTCGACAACTCACATCTTATACCATGTTAATTTTTAGATTATAACAATTAGTTCAATGCATAAAGGTAACCATAAAACATTTACATAAAGAAGTTAACATGTAGGATCTAGTATTTGGAGGTGAGATGCAAATTGCCATAGATCGATGCTCGGCCTACAATCGACAAAAAAATGATTCCATTGGATTCATGACGTGGGATTTTTACAGGGGGACCTCTCCCTCCTGTCCATTTCCCAGTGACATCTGTATATGGTCGTTTCAAAAACTAGGGTTTTTCTTAGTCCAGGATAATGGATTTCACGCCAACGAGGGACAAAATTGGAAAGCCACTAATGGTCAGGATGTGGCTAGAATTTCCATGTTAACCATGCCCAAACACTCTAGCAGGAGTTAAAGGAATTCAAAATTGCAGCTCCGTGACATTTTTTGCGCACCGGGAAAAAGTCCACCAAGTGTCCCTGAATGGTATCTAGAGGTGAACTACAACTCACCATGGATCGATCCTTGGGCCTTTGCTCAAAAAATACTTGATTATGTTGAATTCGTGACGTGTTATTTTATCTAGGGGGGGCCTCTCCCACCTATCCATTTCCTAGTAACCTTCGTATATGGTGGTTTATTAAACTAGGATTTCACTCAGTAGGGGAAAATGAATTTCACGCCAACAAGGGCCACACTTAGAAAGAAATAGATGGTGGGGATGTGGTTGGTGTTTCCATATTTCCCATGCCGAAACATCCTACCAGGAGTTGACAGAATTCAAAATTACGGCTCCGTGACGTTTTTTGCGCACCAGGCACAAGTCCACCAAGTGTCCCTGAACGGTATGTGGAGGTGACCTGCAACTCGCCATAGATCGATTCTCAGGCCTCCAATCTATGAACCATCGAATTTGTTGGATTCATTACATGGGATTTTACCTAGGAGGCCTCGTCTTTTTCCTATCAAATTCCCGATGACCTCCGTATACAGTGGTTTGTGAAACTAGGGTTTTGCTTAATAGGGGACAACGCTTTTCATGCCAACGAGGTTCAAACTTAGAAAGCCATAGACGATGGGGATGCGGTTGGTGTTTCCATATATTCCATGCCTAAAAACAGTAGCAGGAGTTGACAAAATTCAAAATTGCGGCTCCATGATGTTTTTTGCACATTGGGCACAAGTCCCCCAAGTTTTCTTGAGCGATATTTGGAGATAACCTGCAACTCACCATAGATCAATGCTTGAGCCTTCGATCAATGAACTGTCAATTCCCTTGGAGTCATGATGTATTATTTTATCTAGGGGGACAATGCATTTCAAGCCAACGAGGGCCAAACTTGGACAATACATTTCATGCGAATGAGGACCAAACTTGGAAAACTATAGCCCTAACTAGGGTTTACTATTTAACATTCATGGCCCATAACCATAACCCTAGCAGGGAAACCCTAATCCTAACCCTAATCGTATCTTACTGTCACAACTTAGTTCATAATCAATCTAATGTCCAACTCAACTTTTTCAAATCTGGTGGACTTATGATTCAAATCATGTTGATTCACGAAGTTGGTTCTAATTATTTGGATTCTATTGTAGTTCCTTTAATGCTCATAGATTAGTCATTGGGTGAATGAGGTTTGTTGAATAGTATTGTCGGTCGTTGATGAAATGTGAAGCATGTATTGCACTTAGTTTTATTAAATTACACTTGAGCATTGACTTAACTTGTAATTTAATCATCCAAAGTCATAGTTTTTTATTATATATATCCAATTGATGTGCATGTAGTCAGTTCATTGAAACTTTGAAATACATTGTATTTCACTTATATTTATTAAATTACATGAGCAAGAAATTTGATGTTACTTGTAATCATCATCCAAAATCACAATTTCTAATTAGATATCCAATTAGTGTGCATGTAGTGAGATCATTTAAACCTTTAAATAAAATAGTTTGTTATTTTGACATAGTGCATTCATAAGTAATAGATAATCCACACAAATCCATACAATAGATTGACACAAGAACATGTCGAAACTAAAGAACAAATTCAAAGTGAAATGTATAATTCATTTATAACTAAAATGTCAATGTACATGTCTCCAAAAGTACATATATATCCAAAGCTAACCAAAAGTACATGTCTCCAAAACTATCCAAAACTATCCAAGCCACATGTACATGTCTCCAAAAGTACATTTATCCAAAACTATCCAAAAATATCCAAGCCACATGTACATGTATCAAAATGTACATATCCCATAAGACACATAAAAACTCAATCTTCCTCTTGTTCTTTCTGGTCGTTGATCCTCTACGAACAACTCTAGGATCAGTGTGCGTCTCTAGATCCTTTAAATCAAATATCAATTGTTAAATTCAATTAACTATGTACTATTACATTATCTCAATAAAAGACCATATCTAAATTAACTCAACAATTATCAACATGTTCATGGACATTGCATGAAACAAATGGTCATTAATGGACATCTCACCTCGGTGAGAGACTGTGACAAAGGGGATCATGTTCCTTGTGTAGCAGATGGAAATGTTGGTTGAACATTAAGGTTGGTTGCATCCATGGTTGAACCAGAGGGGGAAGGAACTGGTGGTGGTGGTAGTGGCTACAATCACCAAATGTTGAAATAGTTAGACATGTGCATGAATAAACAATAGAGAACAATAACAGACTATGTCTATATCATGTTCCAATAGTTGAACCTCTATGTGTATTGTTCTTATTAAAGATGCCACATTGACTACTACATCAATACCTCATGTTGCTGGTGGCTACAATCACCAAATGTTGAAATAGTTAGACATGCATGAATAAACATATGCCAACAATAATAAAATATGTAACGATCATGTTGAAATAGTTGTACCTCTATGTGACTTGTTTCCAATGTATATGCAGCACTAACTGCTGCATCAACCACCCCTGTGAGGTTTTCAATAGTAAAATCTAGCTCCTGATGCAGTAAACATGCAAATCAAACATTTACAAAACATTTTATGCACTAGATTTCAAGTTAACCAATGAATATAATTGAAGGATATACATTACCATGGTATTAGTAGCTTCATGGTATCAAACAACTGGAGTCTTGCTAGGAGTATGCCACCTCATATACACATGACCCTTATTCATGTATGGCCTATGAGTACTTTTCCATAATGTTGTTTATAACTATGCCAAAAGTTCTCTTGTATGTCGAGTGAATGAACATGCCAAATTTATTAAATTACATGGGAAAGAACTTTGACTTTACTTGTAATGATAATCCAAAATCACAATTTCTAATTAGATATACAATTAGCATGCATGTAGTGAGATCATTGAAACCTTTAAATATAACAGTTTGTTCTTTTGACATAGTGCATGCATAACTAATAGATAATCCACACAAATCCATACAATAGATTGACACAAGAACATGTGGAAACTAAAAAAAAAATTCAAAGTGAAATGTATCATTCATTTATAACTGAAATGTCAATCTACATGTCTCCAAAAGTACATATATATCCAAAAGTAACCAGAATTACATGTCTCCAAAAGTACATGTATCCAAAACTATCCAAAACTATCCAAGCCACATGTAGATGTATCAAAATGTACATATCCCATAAGACACATCAAAAATCAAGCTTCCTCTTGTTCTTTTCCGACCTTGATCCTATAGGCACAACCCTAGGACCAGTGTGTGTCTTTGTATCCTGCAAATTAAATATCAATTGTTAAATTCAATTAAATATGTACTGATACATTATCTCAACAAAATACCGTATCTAAATTAATTCAACAATTATCAACATTTTCATGGACATTGCATGAAAAAATTGGTCATTAATGGACATCTCACCTTAGCGAGAGACTGTGACAAAGGGGATTGTGTTCCTTGTGTAGCAGATGGAGCTGTTGGTTGAACATCAAGGATGGTCGCATCCATGGTTGAACTAGAGGGGGTAGGAATTGTTATTGCTAGTGGTGGCTACAATCACCAAATGTTGAAATAGTTAGACATGTGCATGAATAAACAATAGACAATAATAAAAAACTATGTCTAGATCATGCTCAAATAGTTATACCTGTGTGTGGCTTGTTGTTATTGCAGATGCCACATTGACTGTTGCATCAATAACTCTTGTTGCTAGTGACCATAATCGCCAAATGTTGAAATAGTTAGACATGCATGAATAAACATATGCCAACAATAATAAACTATGTAACGATCATGTTGAAATAGTTGTACCATTGTGTGACTTGTTGCCCTTATAGATGCAGCACTGACTGTTGCATCAAACATCCCTGCGAGGTTTTCAATAGTAAACTATGGCTCTTGATGCAGTAAACATGCAAATGAAACATTAACAAAACATTTTATGCATTGGATTTCAAGTTAACAAAGAAATATCATCGAAGGATATATATTACCATGGTATCATTAGCTCCATGGTCGTGGACAACTGGACTCTTCCTAGGAGTATTCCACCTCATATAAATGTGACCCTTGTTCATGTATGGCCTATGAGGAGATACAACTCTAGGAAATGGTCCAGGTGTTTTGGCTAGTTCCTATAGTGAACAAGTGTTCATGTAGTTTGACATGCATGATTCAAGGAACATACATGTATTTAAAAAATGAAAATTTTAATTGTTTACCTGGAGCCCATATGTTTCCTCAGTCGATACGACCATGGATTCTACCTCCATCACTACTTTCCCCCATGAAGGATCTGGCATATGCAACTTTAATAATTGTAAATATTAGACTGTAGATAGCATTAGTCAACTAACATGTACAGTATCTAGAAATTAACAAATTAACACGTATTAAAAATTGGAAAGTTTAGAATGTTTACTTCGGTGTGAGATACGACAATGGGTTCTATATAAATCTCTACACCAACCAAGAGATCAATGGATGGAATGTCATGCCTAGATGTTTCCTCGTTTGATACGACCATGGATTCTACCTCCATCACTTCTTTCCCTAGTGAAGGATCTAGCATCTGCAAGTTTTATAATTGTAAATATTAGACTATAGACAACATTAATGAACTAACATGTACAGTATGTGGAAATTAACAAATTAACAAGTGTTAAAAGACTGAAATTTAAAAATTTTTACCTCGGTATGAGATACGTTAATAGGTGCTATATGAATATCTCCACCAACCAAGGGATTAGTGGATGGAATTTCATGCCCCTCTGTAGAGTGTGGAACATGAAACTCTAGGGCGTTGTTGCCGGAATAAAGCATCGATTGCAAGTTCAAAAAATTAAGATATTAGCTCAAACTATACATATGTGTAAAAAGAGGAAAACAAATGAAGAATTTATTACAATTAACCATCTACTTACATCACTCAAAAATGCACAGAAGACAATATCTAAGGAAAGGCCATAACAGGGATGACCACACGATGTGCACTCGTGAGGCTCAAAAGTAGGCTGGGGATGTGCTGATGTTGCTGCACTAGTAGATGGTCCTACACTAGAGGGGGGTACTGCAATAGTGTGTGGTACTGCACTAGAAGATGGTACTGCACTGTGACGACCTAGTGTATGTACCACACCAGGGACAGATGTCCCTTCCTCACCCATATGCTGAACCATAGTGCTATGATGAACAACTACCCATACCAAACCTAAAAATGCATCACGTGTCTGTGGAATAACATGTTGTACAGGTGGGACATCTAACCCAAGAAACTACCTACGAAGTGTAGGGATAGGGTGATCAAGGTCTCAATGCCTGGCATTGGGTCAGTTTTGGGGAAACCCCACTGATCCCCTTAAACTGCAATATATCAAAATAGTATATGTGTTTACTAAACATGAACTCTGCATACATCTTTTGAAGGAAATACAAGGGGATCTCCCTGTTGTTATGTGGTGGCATATCAAAAACCATATACAATATGTCCATCCAGTTATCAACAAATGGCTAAAAGGTGCACCACTCAATAAAGATATGAGACCTATTTTCATTTGGGATTTCCCCCATGCAAGGGTCCCTAAACAATGAAAATATATCCTCTTTAGTTATTTTCAACTTTTTTATTGCATTGTAGTCAATCCCATCAGCGTACTCTTGTCTTTTTCTTTCTCTATATGTTGTAATATCATATAGTGTGTTTCTTGACATGAAATAGTCTCAACAAATCCATCCAATGTGGATGCAAGTGAACGACGAATCCTGTCACCGCCACTAAAATCTGTACTAAGGCCTCTCAATTGGGCAAGCTCAATATATTGGGAATATGGTTACATACATGAAAATTTTAAAATATATCAGCTATGAAATAGTCCCAGTGAAAGAAAACAAAAAAATACAATTGGTGACATGTCAGGTACATGCATTTATATATAAATTTATGTTTGAACAATTACATTTCATTCCTTACTTATAAAAAAAACTTATATTGAGATCATTTTGGGTCAATGGGTACAATTTGGTGACTTCGTTAAGGAATTTATTGAAAAGACACATTGATATGTTCAGCATGGCCACTTGGAATAATGGCAGGATGAGAAGTTTAGAATATGCAGAGATTCATTTCCCTATGGTAATATACTTTGAGTTGTTGATTTTTCCAATAACTACACTCTGCAACCTCAAAATGAGATCCAAAGTCAATATTATCACTCGAAGCAGGCTTATTTGATGGTGCATATTAGATATAGGAATGGCCGAAATAGTAGTGAAGAGAAAAGAGAAATTCTAAAGGAATATCACTTCTACATAAGTGATGATAGGTGCCATGATTTCCACTATTTAAGTCATTGCTTCATAATGTCCTATGATCATTTGAAGGGCAGAAACATATAGATGGATCGACACTAGATTTGTTCTGGTGGATGTGCTGGTTAGTTGAATAATGCATGTATATTTCAATGGTGTTTTCATTACATAAAAACTACAAAGTTCCACATATGTCGAACTATTTTGAGACTGGGCATGGTAAAGGAGAGCATGATGGACCCGGAGCATGTGCCAAAATAGCCCTATGAAGAGAGGAATTGAAATTATCTATAGTATCAACTATTTGAAATGCTTAATCTATAGTTAGGTGGTGCACGCTAGTAATGGGAGAGTAATCAGCTAAGTGAGTAGAATCCACAAGAAAGAGACATGTGGAGAGATTTTTTTGGGAGATGGCAGACATATATCATTCCCATGCATGGGAATGAAAAACTATTCCTAGGACTCATGGATTTCATTTTCTTCAAAGCTCTGATAACCCAGTATTTGAATTTTGGACCAGAAAACTCGCTTGTTTTTTACCGTCTTGTTGTGATGGTGATGGGGATGGGTGTGAATAATTGGATTGGGTTGATGGATGGGATCACATATCAATTCCACTTGATCAACGTGAAATTTTTGAGTTAACTCCATTGGAATAAGACCAATCATATATTTCTATAGACTTTTATCAAGTCTTGGACCTTGTACAACCTGGTATGATGCATTTCCTTAACATTTTTTTGTTTATTTATGTAGTCTTGAAACTCACATTAATGGCCTTGTATCACACGAAAAATATTTGATCATATGCCTACAATCATATTGTGTAGGACACATATACGTAGTGGTTTCCTCTAAATATAGTGAATGGGGTGGTGATTATTGGTTGACACGTTGTATAGAGGGAAACCAAACCCTCATTATGTCCATGAGTGACGATGAAAAAAACCACTTCCTAATCAGGTCTATGGTTGTTAAACGTGAATACCTTAACATGAAAACAATCAAAGAAAGAAGGGTGGATATGTTTAAAGGGATTACAAACTATGTGCAAGTGTGTATAACTTTACAATCTTAACCATTGGTACAACCCTCCAGGTACGAACAATACCTAGTCGAAATTCATCGATGGTACACTTCTTCTTATCGGATACAGAGCATGAAGAATAATGGAGACCATGATTATAAGAGATGATACAGAGGGCTTGGTTGTATGATAATAGGTGGGATCTAGCATGATGAGGTATGTATCATAATTTTAATTTGTTCATGTATGTTTCTTATGAATATGTCAATTTTGTATTCTTGATATGTGAAATTTTCCATAATGTTGTTTATAAATATGCCAAAAGTTCTCTTGTATGCCAAGTGAATGGACATGCAAAATTTTATATATGATCAATAAACCCTATATATCAATCATATGAGCATTTCAATATCTCATTCTAATGATATACATAATATTGGAATAGATACATATACCTATTTAGGTCATACCTATCAAAGTTCTTTGTAGGCTTTCTTATAGGATTAAAACCCTAATTTTTCACATAGGTAATATTGTCAATGTTTTAAGACGATATATAAAACTAGGATGATGGAAACAAGATGCTGCAACAATAACTTTCTGTTTTCAGGCTTGTATAATTTTCTTCTTGACAACTCACCTCTTATACCATGTTAATTTTTATATTATAACCATTAGTTCAATGCATAAAGGTAACCATAAAACATTTACATAAAGAATTTAACATGTAAGATCTAGTATCTAGAGGTGACCTACAACTTACTATAGATCAATGCTTGGGACTCTGATCGATGAATCGTTGATTCTGTTGGATTCATGATGTGGGATTTTAGCTATGGGGGCCCTCTCCCACCCCTCGATTTCCTGGTGACCTCCATATATGGTGGTTTATGAAACTGGGGTTTTTCTTAGTCAGGGACAATGCATTTGACACCAATGAGGGACAAACTTGGAAAGCCACGGACGGTCGAAAGCGACTGTAGTTTCCATATTTACCATGACAAAACACTATAGTAGGAGTTGACGGAATTCAAAATTCTGGCTCTGTGATGTTTTTGACGCACCGGGCACAAGTCCACCAAGTGTCTCTGAATGGTATCTAGAGGTGACCTACAAATCATGATAGATCGATGCTTGGGTCTCCGATCGAAGACTTGTCGATTCCTTTGGATTTGCGATGTGGGATTTTAGCTAAGGGGGGGTCTCTCTCGCCTGTCTATTTCCTGGTAACCTCTGTATATGGTGGTTTCTTAAACTAGAATTTTGCTCGGTAGGGGACAATGCATTTCACGCCAACGAGGGCCAAAATTGGAAAGCAACGGATGGTGGGGATTTGGTGGAATTTCCATATTCCCCATGCCCAAATAAGCTAGTGGGAGTTGACAAAATTCAAAAAAATTTCTCCGTGACGTTTTTTGCACACCTAGCACAAGTCCACCAAGTGTCCCTAAACGGTATCTGGAGGTGACCTGCAACTCACCAGATATTTATTCTCGGGCCTCTGATTGATGAACCGTTAATTTTGTTGGATTTATGACATGGGATTTTATATAGGGGGGCTCCTCTCCCACCTGTCCATTTCACAATGACCTCCGTCTATAGTGGTTTCTAAAACTAGGGTTTCACTTAGTAGGGGACAATGCATTTCACGCCAATGAGGTCCAAACTTTGAAATCCATGCATGGTGGGGATGCAGTTGGAATTGAAATATTTCCCATGCCCAAAAACAATAGAAAGAGTTGACGAAATTCAAAATTGCGTCTCTATGATGTTTTTTGCACATCGGGCACAAGTCCACCAAGTGTCCTTGAAAAGTATATGGAGGTGACCTGCAAATCTTGATAGATCGATGCTCGGGCCTCCGATCGATGTATAATTGATTATGTTGGATTCATGACATGGTATTTTAGTTGGGGTGGGCCTCTCCCACATTTCCATTGGCCGATGACCTCCGTATATGGCGGTTTCCAAAACTAGGGTTTCGCTGAGTAAGGGACAATCCATTTCACGCCAATGGGGGAAAACTTCGACAATGCATTTCACGCCAACAAGGACCAAACTTGGAAAACTGTAGCCCTAACAAGGGTTTAGTGTTTAAAATGCATGGCCCATAACCATAACCCTAGCAGGGAAACCGTAACCGTAACCCTAATCTTATGTTATTGTCCCAACTCAGTTCAGAATCAATCTAATGTCTAACTCAACCTTTTCAAATCTGGTGGACTTATGCTTCAAATCATGTTGATTCACGAAGTTGGTTCTCGGTATTTGGATTCTATTGTAGTTCCTTTAATGCTGAGTGATTAGCCATTGGGTACATGAGGTTTGTTTAATAGTGTTGTTGGTTGTTGATCAAATGTGAAGCATGTATTGTACTTAGTTTTATTAAATTACACTTGAGCAGTGACTTAACATGTAATTTAATCATCCAAAGTCACAATTTTTAATTAGAAATATCCAATTGGTGTGCATGTAGTGAGTTTATTGAAACATTGAAATACATTGTATCCCACTTAGATTTATTAAATTACACGAGCAAAAACTTTAAATTTACTTGTAAAGATCATCCAAAATCACAATTTCTAATTACATATCCAATTATTGTGCATGTAGTGAGATCATTGAAACCTTTGAATATAATAGTTTGTTCTTTTGACATAGTGCATTCATAAGTAATACATAATCCACACAAATCAATACAGTAGATTGACACAAGAACATGTGGAAACTAAAGAACAAATTTAAAGTGAAATGTATCATTCATTTATAACTAAAATGTCAATGTACATGTCTCCAAAAGTCACATATATATCTAAAAGTAACCAAAAGTATGATGTCTCCAAGACTATCCAAAACTATCCAAGCCACATGTACATGTATCCAAAAATATCCAAGCCACATGTAGATGTAAGTGAAATGTCAATGTACATGTCTCCAAAAGTACATGTATCCAAAACTATCCAAAACTATCCAACCACATATACATGTATCAAAATGTACATATCCCATAAGACACATTAAAACTCAAGCTTCCTCTTTTTCTTTCCCAATGTTGATCCTCTAGGCACAACTCTAGGACTAGTGTGCGTCTCTAGATCCTATAATTTAAATATCAATTGTTAAATTCAATTAACTATGTACTAATACCTTAGCTCAATAAAATACCATATCCAAATAAACTCAACAATTGTCAACATGTTCATGGACATTGCATAAAATAATTCGTCACTAATGGACATCTCACCTCAGCGACAGACTATGACAAAGGGGATTGTGTTCCTTGTGTAGGAGATGGAGTTGTTGGTTTAACATCAAGGATGGTTGCATCCATGGTTGAACCAGAGGGGGAAGGAAATGCTACTGCTGGTGGTGTCTACAATCACGAAATGTTGAAATAGTTAGACATGTGCATGAATAAACCATAGAAAACAATAACATACTATTCGTAGATCATGTGCAAATAGTTGTACCTCTGTGTGGCTTGTTGTTATTGCAGATGCCACATTGAATGCTGCATCAATAACTCCTGCTTCTGGTGTCTACAATCACCAAATGTTGAAATAGTTAGACATGTATGAATAAACATATGCCAACAATAATAAACTATGTAATGATCATGTTGAAATAGTTGTACCTCTGTGTGACTTGTTCCCATTGTAGATGCAGCATTGACTACTGCATCAACCATCCATGCAAGATTTTCAATAGTAAACTTTGGCTCCTGATGCAGTAAACATGAAAATCAAACATTAACAAAACATTATATGAATTGGATTTCAATTTAACCAAGAAATATCATCGAAGGATATACATTACCATGGTATTAGTAGTTCTGTGGTCGTGGACAACTGGAGTCTTTCTAGGAGTATACCACCTCATATACACATTTCCATTGTTCACGTATGGTCTATGAGGAGATACAACTACAGAAAATGGTACAGGTGTTACGGTTGGTGCCTATAATCAACAAGTGTTCATGTAGTTAGTCATGCATAGTTTAACGCACATACATGTATTTGAAAAATGACATTTTTAGTTGTTTACCTAGAGCCCAAATGTTTCCTCGATCGATATGACCATGGATTCTACCACCATCACTACTTTCCACCATGAAGTATATGGCATATGCAAGTTTAATAATTGTAAAGATTAGAATGTAGATAGAATTAGTGAACTAACATGTACATTATGTAGAAATTAACAAGTATTAAAAAACTAAAATTTTAAAATGTTTATCTCAGTGTGGGATACGACAATGGGTGCTATATGAATATCTCCAGCAACCAAGGGATCAGTGGATGGAATGTCATTCCTAGATTTTTCCTTGGTCGATAGAACCATGGATTCTACCTCCATCACTACTTTCCCTTGTGAAGGATCTGGCATTTGAAAGTTTAATAATTGTAAATATTTGACCATAGACAACATTAGTGAACTAACATGTACATTATGTGGAAATTAACAAATTAACAAGTATTAAAAAATGAAATTTGAAAATGTTTAGCTCGGCATGAGATACGATAATGGGTGCTATATGAATCTCTCTAGCAACAATGGGATTAGTGGACAGAATTTCATGCCCCTCTGTAGAGTGTGGAACATGAAACTTTGGGGCATCGTTGTGAACAGAAAGCATCAACTGCAAGTTCACAAAATTAATATATTGGCTCAAAATATACATATTTCTACAAATAGGAAAATAAATGAAGAATTTATTACAATTAACCATCTACATACATCACTCAAAAACCCACTGAAGAAAACATCTGAGGAAAGACCATAGCAAGGACGACCACACGATGTGCAGTCGTGAGGCTCAAAAGTAGGTTGGGGATGTGTTGTTGGTGCTGCACTAGTAGATGGTCCTGCACTAGAGAGGGGTATTGCACTAGTGGGTGGTACTGCACTAGAATATGGTTCTGCATCACGACAACTTGGTGTACGTACCACACTAGGGACACATGTCCCTTCCTCACCCATATGTTGAACCATAGTGCTATGATGAGCAACTACCAGTGCCAAAATCAAATATGCATCACGTTTCTGTGGAATAACATGATGTACAGGTGGGACATCTAGCCTAGGAAACTACCGACGAGGTGCTAGGATAAGGTGATCAAGTTCTTGAAGCTTGGCGTTGCGTCGGTTTTGGGGCATCCCCCCACCGTTCTAAGTCCTCTCAAGTGGGAAATCTCAATATATTAAAAATATGGTTACAAACATGAAAAGTTTCAAATATATCAGCTGTGAAATAGTCCTAGGGAAGGAAAGAAAAAAAAATACAATTTGTGACACCTTAGGTACATGCATTTATCTATAAATTTATGTTTGAAGAGTTACATTTCATTCCGTACTTACAAAAAAAACTTAATATTGAGATCATTTTGTGCCAATGGGTACAAGTTAGTTACTTCGTTAAGGAATTTATTGAAGAGACACATCAATATGTTCAACATGTCCACTTGGAACAATGGTAGGATGACAAGTTTAAACTATGCAGAGATATATTTCTACATGGTACCATAGTTTCTGTTGTATATTTTGCCGAGAACTACACTTTGTAACCTCAAAATGAGATCCAAAGTCAGTATTATCACTATGAGCAGGTTTCTTTGATGGTCCATATCACATATGGACATGGCCCAAATAGCAGTGAAGAGCAAAGATAAATCATAAAGGAATATCACTTCTACATAAGTGATGATAGGTGCCAGGAGTTCCACTATGTACCAGGGATGATTTTAAGAACCCCCCCTAGATTTATATGTATAAAAACAGTTTAATCTCTCTGATATATAGGAAAATTCGAAGGAGATTTTATCAATAATATAATATGTATATATCAAAAAATTGGCGAATCTTACATTTTGTTATATAATGTTGTAAAATCCCGGTGAATCTTTCATTTTATTATATAATGTTGTAAAATATTGGTGAATATTTTATTTTATTATATAATTTTTTAACATCTTGGTGAATCTTTCACTAAGTTATAAGATATTGTAAAATCTTGGCGAATATTTAATTTCATAATAAAAAATTGTAAAAACTAGCGAATCTTTCACTGATTTATAGAACATTGTCAAAATAGAGGAACAACAATGTTAGTCAAATAACATGAATCCGATCATCAACAACAGAACATGTAGACTCACAAGTAACAACTAGAAGGTGTCAGTGAAACACAACTACACTGACTAGATTCAGGGCAAGTGGGGACTCCACTGGTTATCTTGTCCCTTAATGGTCTAGTGGACATATGGGGACATAAATCTTGACAAACTGATAAACTGATAGAATCATACATTATGCTCGATATTGTCATCAACTAGCCAATTATGGTCATGGAGGCTAATACAATTACGCATTGTAATTATGCCAATTGATTATTACATTAAATGAATGTTGGTATTGTGCCAATAGGTATCCTACAATCAATGCATAGGAACCTAGTGCATAGACCATTTTTCTCTTCACTTAGCTATGTAGATCTCATTTATTTTTTTGAAAAACGATAAGTATTTACAAAGAAAATATACAATCGACGTAAAAGAATTGAAAAACTAAAGGCAATTAATTCATGCAACTAAAAGTTAATAAAAGAATATTTTCTCAAACCCTAAAACCAACCTTGATTCAAGCTACAACAAAGTGTTAAATAAAGCATCGAATGAGAACTAGAATCATTCAAAGGACTTAACACAATATTTAACCAAAATACATGCAAACTTCAAAAATCAACAAAATTCTTCAATCAAAAGCAATAAACAAACCATAAAAATTTGTCAAGATATTCATGCTAAACACCAACATTGTTTCATGTACTTGAATGAGCCCATTTCTTGCTTAGCGAAAGTGTTGTAAAATTAGTTATTTATCATTTAATGTTAGGAAACTATCTATGTGAAGATATAGCTCCTAGGCCTAGCTTTCTCAAATTCCAATGTCATTTCCTGTCACATACAAGAAAGAGACAATGTAAGAGATAATTATCAAACCATCAATCTTAAAATAAGCTTCATGAAGGAATGTAGCTCAGATCATCGATGTTACAACAAAAAAGTACAATGTAGAATTTATTTTTACCTAAAACACAACCTCAAATTCATATACATTGATCACCACTAACCAGCAAGGGTACATGGAAAACCTAGACCAAAATAAGACTCAAGAAGTTTAATAGTATTAAGCTTCAAGACATGGTTCTCTTGCAAGTAAAATTTAGTCATTTAAGTCTATCCTTGAGTAGTATTTTATTAATACTCAAGCATTCCATTGACCTTCTTCTATTCAAATTTAAAATTAGATATTTTGTGTAGATACCATTATAAATGACTCTCCCCATCAGGATCACCTCACCATCTTTCTCATGTAAATCCAAAGTCGAAAACAAATACCTTCAATTATGTCCCTAGTCTGTCTAAAATTATATCTTCACTGTAATGAATGCATCAACTCTCCCATCTACTGCTATATTTTTGTTCAATAAACTAAGTCATGGAATAGTAATATGGTTTATTCACATTACCAAGTTTTTGACTTATTTGACTTTAAACGGTGCACCAAACAAAATCTTTCACCTCTATCTGATTTTCAGAAGAACTAACAACTGCCCTAAATTAGCACATAGTTTATCCTCAAGAATGTTGTCTCACTGATTAAGGAATTCTTCAAACAGTCCTTCAATATGCTACCAACAATCAAAACAGTTCCAAATCATGCTATAAAACTTAAGGAATAAGTTCATAATTTATACTTAATTTTTAAAGTGATTCCTTTAATCTCAAACAATATAATTAGTATTATAAATGACCTCTTCACAAAACTCGATGGGTGAACCATCAAAATATTTTAGAATGAGCACCTATCAGCAATCACTTATTCATATGCTTTTACTTTCGAGAAATTGTACCTGAGTGGGTGTCCTTGCAAGTTTCCACCTCCACTGCTGGACCCCAACTCCATCATTGAGTCTTATTCTAGTCTGAATATTAACTAGTGTTAATATTAACAAAAAAAAATGGACAAGAATGGTCTTATTATTCCCTGAAATTCCTAATTAAGTTCTTCAATTTTCCAAATTCCTTTTCGATATGTTAAACCATTCATTTTGAAAACACTAACCCTATAGCAACATCATAAATCCAAAATTACTCTTAAATCGATAATCATGTTGTTAGGATATTTAGACACTTAGGAGTTAGTTAAGATCAACTTGTGCCATATATCCGTTAGGTAAAAGTGTGTTTCTTTAGTATGCATTAGTATGCATTTGTAAATATTCTAATCCAACAATCACGATATGTTCTAGACATAGAGTGATCCGACGGTTTAACTTCTCTTAGATCATACCTACCATTGATTCGTGGCTTAACACCCGATTGGTCTATGATCTCTATTTAAGAGCATAGAGGGTCCTTGGCTAGTTGATCAATTATGACAAGCTCATGTAACTTTCTTTCTTTTGCATAATAAATTGCTCCAAGTAGCTATTTGGCTGGGGCCATGGACTGTTTCCCTATCGAGGGTTTTAACCACATGACAAACATTGGTGTATTGATCTATGATATGTTTGTGTGAAGCGGTTGTTATTGGTGTTCGGTCCTTTGAGAGTACCCTGTGTACCCAAACATGGTATCAGAGCTTTTATGAAGAGCCGCTTTCGGTTTTGATCAAGATCTGGAACTGGTGTTGCCGAAACTTTGAAAGGATTTCTGGTTCTAGATTTTTTGTGCATTTGTGGCATGTGGGAGCTGTTCCATTGCTTCCGGAGCACCGTTTCCATTGAGAAATAGTTTTCGTTTCACCGAAAACTGTTTCTGTTTGTTCGAGAAACACCAATTTCGGAAAATCTGAAGGTATAATGTTACAGTGATGGATTTGTTTTATTTTTTTTAAATTCTCTCGTATTTTATCAGTCTTATAAATAGATCTTTTTTTTTAGTCTCAGACTTTTGCCTTCCCTGGCTGCGTATGTTTTTTGCCGTGCACCTTGCACGATCGCAGCGAATCAGAAATAGTGAGGGAAAGTTTTTTTCTTGTCTTCTCGGCTACGTATTCTCTTTACTGTGCACCTTGTGCGATCATGGCAAATAAAAAACAATGAGAAAACTTGAAAACGTATAATTTCCGGGTAAGCTAACCAAGATCTAACCCCATTGTGTGGAAAAAAAAAATTTGTTTTGTTTTTATTTTTCGTTTTTTTTGTGATTTGCAAGAAAAGAAAGCAAACACGAAAAACGAGAAAGAAGGGTTAAAAAAGAAAAAAACCATTCCTCTTTCCATAGTTTTACGTACCTTTTAAAACTTAGTTCAATTGGTCCAAAGTTGCTTTACACCTTGATAAGTCTTGAGTTCAAGTCTTATCAATCTACTTTTTAGTGCATGCAATTTCTATTTTCAAGTTACTTTATTGTAAAAGTGCATCTCACATAAATAAAATAAAATAAAAGTGAGTCACTTAAGTCTATTAATTTATTTCCGCACTATTTAAAAGTCACATTATTGTAAAAGTGAACATCACTTATTCTATAAAAGTGATTCACTTCAAAGCAACTTTATTGTAAAAGTGATTATCAAAGATTGATTTTGGGAAGAGGGGGCTTCTTTTTTTAGTTGGTCCAGTTAATATCTCCCACGTCACTATTGGGGACATCTTCAACATTTTCTTTCATCAAGCATAACTTCATCATCCGAAATCAGTTTTAAGTGCCGTTTTTTTTTAAAACCGCATAGTTTTTCGAGCTCTTTACATCCAGATAGTTAGTTTCTATTTTTTCAGCCATTATTTTATAGTATGGTCACCCCTTGTGATATTATACTTAGAAGTTCTAACTATTTCTCATGGAAATCTCGTATGGAGGATGTTCTGCGAAGTAGTGGACTTTTCAGGATAACCTCGGGAAAATAAATAGAACCCACTGATGATGATAAGAAAATTAAATGGGAAAATAGATATGATGAAGCTCGCGGATTGATTCGGATGTCAATCTCCACTGATTTGCGATTCCACATATCTGGAATTGATGAACCTCATCAAGCTTGGGAAAAGTTGGAATCTGTGTTTGGTAAACACAATGAAATTTGGGGTCGTCAACTTGTGAATGAGTTGATTTCCTTGAATCCAAATGATTTTTCATGCATTCAAGACTATTTATCTAAGTATAAAACTCTTAGAATATTATGTGCCGAATGCAAGATTAAGAAAGAAGACAAACAATGCATTTATCATATTCTTTCAAAACTTGGACCTGCATATTCTGTTTTTGTATCTACATTTTACTCCATGAAAGAATCATTGCCTGCAGCTAGCTATCAAGAGCCTAGCCTTGAATCATTTTTTGATTCCTTAATTAGATAGTAAGATAAGCTCATTCATCTTGGAATAAGCTCATTCATTTTGGAATAATTAACAATGCAGATACATCTGGGAAAGCCTTATTGTCCCAACAGAAAGAAAAGTCCAAGCCTCCCAAGAAACAAAATTCTCGCAATAATAAGCCAAACAACAAGGGTCCCAAACCCTCTCAGTCAGCTCCTCCTTTAAAAAATGACAAAGGATCCAATCAAAAAGGAAAGAATACTGAGAGTCATTGCAATTTTTGTGGGAAAGATAATCATGATGAATCTAAATGTTTTAAGAAGATGGCAGCCTTGGAAGTAGCAATGAAGAAGCACCACATCAGCCTAGATTCATCTTCAGAATCTAACACTCACGGACATGCACTTTGTGTTTCTGGTTACTCTTATACTGCATCTTCTTCTTCTTCTTCTTCAAATGAATGGCTCATTGATTATGGACTATCTTATCATATGGCTAAGGATAAAGCCATCTTTTCTACTATGCATGAATGTAACACCAAAAAAATATTTGTTGGTGATGATACATCTCTAAGTGTTGTAGGATACATCTCTAAGTGTTGTAGGATCTGGAACAGTTCCTGTAGAAAATAGTCATTTCAGTAATGTATTATGTGTTCCAAAAATTTCCTGCAATTTGTTATCAGTCTATCAAATTACTCATTCAGGTGAAGGTAAAACTGTGACGTTTACACCTCACCAAGTTGTAATCAAGGATTTTAAAAATCCTCAAAATATCCTTGATATTGGAACTGTTGATGATATTACCAGGTTGTACAAATTTAACAACTTTGGGTAATCACATTTTCCTTCTGTTTTTGTTTCTCATAGTGATAACTTGAGCAAACTTTGGCATGAGCGATTTGGTCACTTAAATTATCGCTCATTGCAACAACTATGTAAAGACAATATGGTGACTGGTCTTCCACTGATATCTTGCAAGGATGGTGTTTGTTTCGGTTGTGTACTCAAAAAACATCATTGGGATAGTTTTGACAAACGTGCCTCTTGGCGCGCCTCGGTTCCCTTGGAGCTTGTGCATAGTGACTTGTGTGGTCTTCTTCCATCTGCTTCATTTTCTGGTTTCAAATATTTCTTAACTTTCATTGATGACTACTCCAAACGCACTTGGGTTTACTTCCTAAAAATTAAGAGCGAAGTATTTAACATGTTCTTAGCCTATAAGGCCCTTGTTGAAAAACAATCTGGTCATCAAATTATTAAGTTAAGATATGACAATGGAGGAGAATATGTTAACAACAAGTTCGCTACTTTTTGCAATGAACAAGGAATCCAACAACAGCACACTGTACCATATACACCACAGCAAAATGGTGTAGCTGAAAGGAAGAACTGCACTTTAAAAGAAATGGCTAATTGTATGATCCAATCTAAGGGACTAAGTCTTCAATATTGGGTTGAGGCCATAAATTGTGCAAATTACATAGTTAAACTCACACCCACTGAAGTTTTATAGGATATAACACCGGAAGAAGCATGGAGTAAAATTAAACTAGATGTAAGTCACTTTCGTGTGTTTGGTTGTGAAGCATGGGCTCACATTCCAGATGAAAAACGGAAAGCATTGCAGCCTAAAAGTGAAAAGTGCATATTTGTTGGATATTCAGAAGATGTAAAAGGTTATAGACTTCTTCAGCCACATTCTCATGATATAATCATTAGAAGAGATGTTAAATTTGATGAAAATCTCTTGGTCTGCGAGCCTAACTTGGTGGGTGTGCCATCTTTGGCTTGCGAACCTCATTCGGCGATTGTGCCTTCTTATTCTTCTTCTTGCAGCTTCCTTGACAGGTTTTCAACTCCAGTTCCTGATGATGACAGTGAGGATGAAAATCCACCTCTGCCTGCTCATGTTCCTCCAATTGCACCAGCACCAATACTTCCTCGATGGGTCCGTTCAACATGTGAAGCAGCTGGTGATCTTGCCAATGATCCTAGAGATCAACGTCGAACACGTTCTCAGTTTCAGCAAGCCTCTTCTCTTTTGGCTCAAGTTTCTGAGAATCATGATCCAGAAACTTTTGCAGAAGCTTCAGGAAATCCAGATTGGGATGCAGCTATGGATGAAGAAGATCATTCCTTAATGGCAAACAATACTTGGGATCTTGTTCCTCTTCCAAAAGGAAGAAAACTTGTCAGATGTAAATGGGTCTACAGAATTAAGTATGCATCAGATGGAAGTGTTGAAAGACTTAAGGCAAGGTTAGTTGCCAAAGGTTTTTCTGAAGTTGAAGGGATTGACTACAATGAAATGTTTGCCCCTGTAGCAAAAATGAACTCCATCCGCCTTGTTCTTTCCCTTGTATCCTTACATAACTGGGAAGTCCATCAAATGTATGTCAAGTATGCCTTATTACATGGTGATTTACATGAGGAAATTTACATGGAACAACCTCCTGGATATGTTCAGAATAACTCTAGCCTTGTCTGTCTCCTTAAGAAATCCTTATATGGCCTTAAGTAAGCTCCTAGAGCTTGGTATGCCAAAATGGATAGCTTTCTCCTTGACATTGCTTTTTCTAGATGCCATTCTGACCCCAATGTCTATACCAAGAAAGTAGGAAACCATCTCATCATACTTGTTCTTTATGTTGATGATCTTATCCTTATTGGTAGTGACCCTAACCTTATAACCCATGTGAAATCCAGTCTTAAGCAAAATTTTGAAATGTCAGACTTAGGACATTTGCATTATTTTGTTGGTCTCCAAGTCTTGCAAACCAAAGAATGAATATTTCTTTCCCAGTCTAAGTATGCTTGTGACCTTCTTCGTCACTTCCACATGGAAGATTGTAAACTAGCCCCTTCTCCCTTCCAGTCTAGAGTCAAGCTTTCTACCACTTGTACTTCCCCTGAAGTAGATGCCACCTTGTATCATCAGCTTGTTGGTAGTCATTTATACTTGAATCATTCCCGTCCTGACCTTTCCTTTGCCGTTGGTCGTGTTTCCCATTATATGCAAACTCCTCATGAAAGTCACTGGAAAGCAGCAAAACGAATACTTCGATATATTCGAGGTACAATTCAGTTTGGGATTCATTACAATACAGGTGGGAAACCTTTCTTGGTTGGTTTCAGTGATTCAGATTGGGCCGGTGATCCTGATGATCGGAAGTCTACTGCAGGTTATGTTTTCAGTCTGGGATCTGGACCTGTCACTTTGGCTTGTAAGAAACAACAATCTCTTGCTCTTTCTTCAGCAGAAGCAGAATACCGAGCTGCAATTAATGCCAGTTAGGAAGCTTTATGGCTTCGATAGATCCTTTCAGAGTTTGGATTCGAGCAGCAGCATCCTACTCCACTTTGGTGCGACAATCAAAGTGCCATCAAGCTTTCCAAAGATCCAGTTCTACATCAGCGTAGCAAACACATTGAGCTACACATGCACTTCATCAGAAATCTTGTTCATGATCATGTTATTGAAGTGCTCTATTTTCCTACAGATGATCAAGTTGCAGGCATCTTCACCAAGTCTCTTACAGAAGTGAAGTTTTCTAAACTTCGGTCTATGTTAGGAGTTCAGGAATGTGTCCTTAAGGGGGGATAGGCTCTAATGCCTCCTTCCTTCTCCTAATAGTGTCACTTTTGTAAATCCTTCAATCCTATCCCAAGTTGTTCTTAAGGGGGGATGTTAGGATATTTAGACGCTTAGGAGTTAGTTAAGATCAACTTGCGCAATATATTTGTTAGGTAAAAGTGTGTTTCTTTAGTATGCATTAGTATGCATTTGTAAATATTCTAATCCGACGGTCACGATATGTTCTAGACATAGAGTGATCTGACA